>PVHY01011079.1:10570-49458 GCA_004024945.1 Uropsilus gracilis | reverse complement strand
TTTTTTTTTTTTTTTTTTTTTTTTTTTTTTTTTTTTGAGACTAGGTGTCGCTATTTTTGCCTGTGGAACCGCAGGCTCTCGTTGCCCGGGGTACCACAAACTCAAGCCATCCCCAGCCTCAGCTTCCCAGGTAGCTGGGATTACAGGCGTGCGCCACCACGCCCAGCTGTTTTTTTGGAACCAGGTCTCACTACGGGCCACAGGCGGGACTCGAACCGCGATCCCTGGCCCCGGCCGCTTCATAGGCTGAAGCTTACAAGCACGAGCCACCGTGCCCGGCTACTATTGCCCATATTTTTGACTGAGTTATTGCTTTGTTGAGTTGTGTAACTCTTTGCAGAGAGTGTAGGCATATGACAAAAAATTCAGTATCAGTAATTATCAGGGAAAAACAAGTCAAAATCACAAACAGATACCACCTCACAATAGTGAGAATGACCCATATCAAAAAAACAAAAAACAAAAAACAGCAAACTGGAAACTGGAAACAATAAGTGCTGGCAAGGATGAGGGGAGAAGAAATGAACCCTATATATGTATATATAAATGAATCCTCTTACACTACTGCTAAAAATGGTCATGGTTCCTGGGTGATTTGGTGGTGGGAGAACTACAGGAGCTACACGTGATGGAGAAACCAATTACTGTACAAAAATGAAGAACAATTAATTGTAAGAAAATAAATAAATTGAATAATAATAATAATAAAAAGGATAAAATATCTTACAAAATTAAACTTTATTTGACAAATTTTAGATAAGTGATTAATTTATCTTTAAGATATGCAATTTTCATTTTACTCTGATGTCATCAGTAACATTAAAAATTGAGGCAAATTCAATTATTTTTTTTTTAATTTTCAAACAGTCAATTTGTGAAGTTTCATAATGGAAAAGGTACTATGGATATATTTCATTAAATTGTTTTTGAAAATGTGTTTTGAGTCTACAAAAATTTATAAATATATTATTGTGAATCATATATTCCACATTTGTATATAAAATTTTAATTAGCATGTACTACTTGCAATGGCCATGTCATAGAAATGATCTAAGAATCCAGCAACAGATAAATGGATCAAGAAGATATCCTCTATGTATATAAGGGACTATTACTCAGTTACTAAGACAGATGGCATCTTGCCATTTATAACATGGGAATTTTGATAAATGGAATAAGTCAGAAGGAGAATGACAAATACCAGGTGGTTTTACTCAAATGCATAAAGAATCGAAACAAAGGAACTGCTAAAATTTAACCAAAAGTCCTTAGACAATAACAGAGGGATTGAGGCTAAAAGAAGGGGAGAGTGGATGCAATGGTGTAAAGGAATATTGCTACTTGGTGGTAGATACTGTGTAGTGGCATTCATCAGAGGAGGTGTGAACCTATACTCCTACGTTATAAACATCATTGTAAATTAATGTTGCCTCAATAATACAGAAATAATACAAAGTGGCATTTTCTTTGTTAGATATGCATTTGTTTTTTTAAAAGAGCTTCTAATATTTTCTAAAAGAGTTTTGATAATTAAATCAAATCATTCTCTCTATTCTATGCTCATATTCTCACTGTTCCCAATATTAGGTGGAGAGAACAAATTGACTAGAATGTAGACCACGTTTTTAATAGCCCCCATATACTTAAAATAAAGTGATTTATATTCATCATTTCACATGTTCATGATGTCTTATTCTTCCAGGAATCAAAACATTCCTGTTTTAGAATCTATTATAAAAGTGTAATAAACACTAAAAATACAAATAAGCAGGTGAAATTAATTTGATTAATGAATTTTATTTTATTTATCCCTCTATACGATTGCATTATCATTTAAGTATTGACCAAATTAGATAACACACATAGTCTTAATGTATATTTTAATCTTTTGGACTATGTTTTCAAAATCCAGTTTTTATAGTACATTTCCATTCAGCCTACCTGCATTTCACAACACAAGCTCAAAAGTCAAACTGTGTCTGAGCATGAAAATCCAGAGTGTCTGGGAAATGGCTGTTCTGTTTCCAGTTGACTAAAGCAGCACATCTAACTTAACAATCATGTTAGGTGCTGGGTTAAAATAATTTTATATAATTTGAAGTGCATAACAAAGATGCATGTTTAAATAAAATACAAAACCACCTGCACTTGAAGATAAATCAAGCATGTACTTTAAGTCTATATAATGCAGACCACATGTAAGAAAATATTTAGATAATCATCAAAAATCTGCTTCCAATTTTGATTTTTTTATAAATAGAACCATTCAACATTAGAGAACCACCAGAAAACTAATGATGTTTATCATCATTATGTCTTTGCTAAAGGAAATCTCAGAAAAAAATAAACAATATATTGAATGAGCTGAATCGTAATGAAACAAGAAAAAACATTCATGTTTTCCACAAAAATATAAAAAAAAAACACCTATTATGTACATGGTACTGAAAAAGTTCTTGAGGACATAGAAGCAAATGAAGAGACAAACTCCTTGCCTCAGAGAATTTGAACTTTAGAAGTAATAAAAATTTTTAAGAAAATATAAAGTATTAAGCACTATTGTCAAAATTAAAGGAGAGAAGTGAACAGAATGTTCAGAAGGATCTACACTTTTTCAAAATATGTTTAGGAAAGTTAAGCAGATATTGGCTCCTTCCTGAAGGCCAAAGATAGAGTTTATTCTGTACCCTGACTCCAAATATGGTGGGCTTTTCCCTTCACCAACCAATTCTTCAAATTTCTGTGGATTTAAGGACTGCTTGTCCAATAATTCAGTTTATTTTGACACCAACTGTGTGGTGTTACTGCGAAACCCTCAGGTTAGGAGCTCAGTTCCATCAAACTAGCCCATCTTGAGAGGTCATCCTCACTTCTTACTTAATCAAATGATTAATTTGATTAATCAAATGTAAATAACACTAAATTAGGAAGCTCACACAACCTTCTCCCATGTTTAATATTTTGCTAACACTATCAAAACTCAATTTTATAAAATCCAACACACATTTAATTGCATTTATTATTTTACAACAGATATGAAGATGAGAGACCAAAAGGTCCATGTGCTTCTGTACATAGACAGGATGCAGGGAATGGGTAGTGAGTTTTGATGCTTTCTCCAGGCCCAGCACCCTCCCATCATCTCATTGTGTTCACCAATCCACACCTTCTCTAATCCCTTTAGTTAGGGCATAAATGCAAATTTTGTTATGTAGACAGCATTAATTAAATCATTGTGTATTGATAAAAATTAGCCTTCTTTTTCTCTTTTGCCCTCTCTGGACTTAGGGGAATGAGGTTGGGAATCTTAAACTTCTAATCAACTTCTGTCATTAAAAGAAAATGAGTTGTTCTTTGAGATTCATAGACATGAATATTTATTTCCTTCCCCAGGTTATGAAAGGTTTTCTTTTCTATTTCTTTGAATAAGCTCTCTATTGCCACCTCTCTCTTTGTTCCTCTTCTGGGCTACCCATCACCTTTGTTGCCTTTCATTGAGTCAGATAGCTATTGAACTGTTTCTTCACTTTTTGCTTTTCCCCTTGCTCTCTTTCTCTGCGCATGATTATTATCTTCCCGGTCACTAATTCAACTCTCCAGTTTGGTATAGTCTACTTCTATAGCTTCCCATAAAATGTTTTATCTCATCTATTGAGTATTTTATATCTTAAAGCTCTGTAATTTTCTTATTTAAAACATCAACTCCTAATTTATGTTCATGGATTTGGTTTCTCAGATCTTTCATTTATTTCTGAATTTTGTTTAGCACTTTGGTTAGTTTTCCTGAGATCTCTTGCATCACTTTCATTTTTTTTTTAAATTTTATGTGTTTGTAATTTTAAACTAGCTGATAGGGAGATGAAATCCATGCTTTTGTGTTTGTATTCTGGAGACTTATTCTCTCCTTGTGAGGTCATATTCCTTTGAGGTCTTAAAGGTGGTATGTATTTTATTGTTTGCCCAATTTGCTGCTGAAGATTTCCCTTTAAAAGGAAATCTGTATCAGTAATTTAAAGAGTTGAACTACTTTTACACTTCTAGTAGTCAGGGCTGTAATTGTATTCCATTGCATTTATATTTTATTAACCTTGTCTGTAGTCTATTCATCCCGAGACCTGTTTTGCATCAGGTTGCAGGATGGGGTGTTCTAGGGAGAAGGGGTGCCTTGTGTTTGTGGCATCACCTTTATTCCTCTTTCCTGTGGTACCAGACCTGAAACTGCAGTTTGGGTGCTGTTATTGCACCTGCAAAAGTATTACCAGCCCCAAAGGGTCAGGGGAGATAGTGTCATCCAGTTTATCCTCTTTGCTTTTTCAAGTAATGACTTGGCCTATTAAGAGTGCCCCTTCTCATCCACATGTGTTTTCCCTCAGTCAAGTCTGTGTGCCTCCACACAATTCATCTCTTCCCTTCCCAGAACCCTAGCTGAGCAGTGCAACTCCCTGTCTCTACTACACCACCACCCTGAGTCTTGCATTTCTATCCTCCCACCTCGCAGTCAAGGAAGCAGAATTCTTTTTCTGTCTCCTCTTTTTTGTTGCAGTCTGTGTAGCTCTCTGATGTCCAAGGGGTACCTGGTATTCCCTCAAGCTATGAGACTCTGTGGGTATCTCCCTCCATGCTATTTATAAGAAAAATCTTTTTTTTTTTTTAACATTACCATAGATCTAACCATGAGTTTTTTTTTTTTTAATCTCAAACTCATTTTCTTAAATAAAATATAAGTTACATAAACCTTCTTAGCACCCTTGTAAATTCTGTTAGACATCTGCGTTTGTGGAGATGTCTTTTTTCTGGTTATGTAGAAAGACTGATGAATTGTTACTTTTTTTTTTTCTCAGGCCTTGAATGAAATAAATGTAGCTGTATTCTCAAGTAATGCAGTGGGGATAATTAACTCATAGTGAATGGGAAAATAGAAAAAAAAAAGACAAAATAGACAGCCATTAATTTAAAGAAACCTTAGAAAACATTTGTATAATAGTGATTTATGACAATATATTGAGTTGGGACACACCCAAACTCTGTTGATATTTAAAATAAATAGCTCCATCTACTGTTCTATGATTTCTTGCCAGTTCTTAGTATGGACTAGAGTTCTGTTTTGACTATTAGACAGCAAACAGTAACATCTGGAAATGTGAAGGTGAAAGGTCATTTTACTCATAAAACTACACCAGCATGATTCATAATAACTTTATCTAAACTTTACATAAACTGAGGACTGCTGCTGATATTATTTTAGAAATAAAATTTTAAATCCCTGTAATTTCAATCTATTGTGATGTTATTTAGGTAACTTTCATTACTGAAATGACTATTGCAGTATAAAAAAATTCCAAATGCTATATCTTTATATTTTTGATGAAATTCTTTCATTGTATGTATACTGTAGTAAGTATTGGCAGACAAGTAAAAAAAAATTCATACTCAAATCTTGCATGTTCTTTTCCACTTTTTGCACTGATAAATGAATGCATTATGTTTTCATTTGGAAATGTGCAAGATTAAACTAATTTTTAAATGGAAATGCTGAATTTATTTTTATTTTTTTTTATTAAATCTCATCACACATTATTTTTATTATGGACTGCACGTTTGTTTTTTCTTCCGATATCTATCCTGAGGCCCTTATTTTTCAGTGTGTAAGAGATGGAACCTACAAAGAAGTAATTTGATTAGATTTGATTAAATGAGATCATAGGGACTAGATCTGATCCCATAAGATTAGTGCATCTATGAGAAAAGAAACCAGAGACCATGTTTATTCTCTCCCTCAGTGAAGAAGAGGTAAAGTGATCATGCGAGCCAAAAGAAGGGTGACCAAAAAATGACCAAACTGGTATGCTGATTTGTACTTTCAAACTTACAATTTGTGTGAAAATAAATAATTTTTCTGTGACTTACGTCAGTTTGTGGCATTCATTATGGCATCCTGAGTTTATTGATGCAAACTCTATTGATAGTTATTCAGAAAATGATATTCTCAGGACTACCCTCCCCATATATTACACACACACACACACACACACACACACACACATACATACACACATTTATGAAGACATTCTGAGTTTATTGTTGCAAACTCTATTGATAGCTATTCATATATTATACATACACATACATATATATATACATTTATTTGCATATTTTTCTTAAATAATACTTTATTGATATTAAGGCATGGAGTTGGGATTGAAGTTGGACTTGCTCACAGAAATTTAATATATACTGTGGGACAATGAATTATTCCTTAAGTTAAACATGCCATTTCAAATGGTCATTTTTATATTTGTAGATCTTAAAATTGCCAGTGACTATAAAGGAGTTTTAGCTGGTCAATCACTAAATATTATATTAACATCAGATTCCTCTCTTCCTTTATTGATAAAGTGCCCATATTTGTCACAATTCATATTTCTAAATAAATTCCAATAATTTCTGACCATGATTTTGTGGCACCACTGATAAAAAGAAACCAATCTAAAAATATTTAAAACACAAGTCTTGGGTTCATTTGGTAAACAGAACTTCCAAAGAAAAGATATTTCATAAAATTATAAATTAGACACCAATGGCAAATCAGTATTCTATATGTGTTTTTAACTTCTTTCTTTTTCTAGTACCAATTAGTGTTTAATCTATATTTTATTTCAAACTATTATTTAACCACTTATAACTTGTTGAAAGAATCTCTGATTGTCTTGACATGAAAAGCCATGTTTTTTTCTGAACCAACTTATTTTTGATGGTAAAAAGGAAAACTTAATCAATGATGCAAATCTCTATATCATCAGTGATTAATTTTTTACTAGATTGAACTGACTGGATGGTAGACAAAATGCTGAAGCATTCTACTTGGTGAAGTCATATAGTCAATTTTTTCTTGAGCAATTAAGATGTTATTCCAAGGGTAATGGGGTGGTGGATCTTAAGAATCATTAAATTTAATTTCTTTGTAGAAATATTTGTTTGTTTAATAACATGTCCATCATAATAAGTATTTTATATATTTATGTATTTGTTTATGTGCTTGTTTATTTATTCATTTAAAAAGTGCTTTAAAGAACCCAAATAGTATATTAACAAACAAGTCATGGGTGGGTTCAATATAAAGAACCGTAAGGGCAGATGAGCAAACAAGGGCCAGGTGGACTGCATAACAACAACTGAAAGGTATGACTATGATAATATGAACCAAAAGTGTAATTTAGCAAATAAAGGACCAGGTAGGCTCAATAACAAGCGTGAAGGGTAGGCAAGTAAACAAGTAGCAATGGGCTCAATATAAATTAGATAGATAGATAGATAGATAGATAGATAGATAGATAGATAGATAGATAGATAGATAGAGTAGATAGAGTAAATTAACAAATAAATAAAAAGAGCATGTTAATGATTTTATTTGCATTGAGTTTTATTGCTGAACAATTGGTTGCTAGATTGTATTTAATAAGTACTAGATGCATGTCAGTTAACATTTGTCATTTTTCTGTTATCTATAAACAAATGATCCTACTTAAACAAAATAGGAGAATTGAGAACTATGAGATGGTGAGCCTCTACATGGGTCATAGTCCGGTTATGTGATACGTTAAAACTAATATCTGATTTCCTTTAACAGAATATGAAAACCAAAGAATTGAGGAATGAGCATAGATTTTGATTTTAGGGACTTTAACAGATAAAGTTAAAAGCTTTTAAAAAAATGCAAATATAGGCTTGACAAAAGAAAAATAGAGGTCAATACAGGTACATCTAGGTTAGTTAACTTCTTGTAACAACATATCCTTTATATCATTTCACCTTTTCTGTATCATTACATGGAATGATCTCTTAAAAAATGACGTAAGTTATATATTTAAGTTCTAAAGCAACTGGTCAGGTATTAAGAGTCAGAAATGTACAGTAAAAATAGAATTGTTATGAGTAATTCCCAGCAGATACTTAAATTGAATTTTTCTTAGGCTTTTAGAACCTGATAGAAGATAGAGAGGTGTGTGTTTGTGTGTTTGTGTGTTTGTGTGTGTGTGTGTGTATCTATATGTTATGGTATCAGATTCCCAAAGAATTTAATAACAATGTATAGGGAAGGCTACCACTTTTAGGTCAGATTTCTGAGACAAAGCAATTATGCTAATACTTAAAATAACTCCACTGACTCTTAAAATTTGGTTCTTAACCAGGGCCCCACTTGACATCTTTATTCAGTCTCTTTATTCATTCAAACATGGAATTGAGAAAAAGAAATTAAAGGTTAGTTATAAACAAGTGAAAGAAGAGTCAGGTCTAATAGAAGACACCATGTCTTACTCTAAATGCAAGGAGAGAACAGTGGTGTGTGAGACTGGCTGTGGGTCTAATAATGGGATAACATGATTTTACTTACATATTTAAAGCACCCTTAAGAGGTGTGTGGAGAAGACTTAAAAATGGGAAAAAAGTGCTTTGGTACTGGGAGCATTTCACAGATATCAGTAATATTAGGGGGGTGGATCATGTACTTACAAAACACAAATAACAATGTAAACCAATGTTACCTCAATAAATAAATAGATAGATAACAAATGCATACATTTTAAATGAGGCTTTTACTGCAGTGAAAACAGACCTATCTAGACAATTTTACAGGAAACATAGCGTAAAGCTGTTGGAAGCTTAAAATCTGGTATTTCAGAAGAAATGAGAGAAAAGAAGTAGATTTTAGAATATATATTATAAAGGTAGATGTCAAGACAATAATACCAAGAAAATGGGAAGCACAAGTGATGGCTACTTAATTTTTGGTCTGAATAAGAAGTTCAAAGATTAAATGTTATTATATTACATTAATCTACATGAATTCTCTTATGTTTTCAAAATATGTAAGAAATACTATATCACAGCTATATCTCTATGGATGATAAATTGAGCTGTAGATTAAACAAAAAAAAAAGTCAACACAACAACTAGTACAAGGATCAATATCAACTAAGTAATAGAGAAGGAAGAGAATCTCCCAGACACAGCATTGTTTTAAAATGATAACCATGAATGTTATCATTGCAATCATGTTATTACATTCTATTGATTATGTAAAATATTTATGTTGTCTTGTTTCCTGTCACAATACCAAAAAAATCAATGACATAAATTTTATCCATGAGAGAACATTATTATAAGTTTATTGATAAAATTGAATGAAGAGAGATATTAACTTGACCTGTTCTAAAACTTGCACATAATCGAAACATTTCTGAAAAATGCATTAAGTTGGCAGCATAGAAATACCATCATTTAATATATAATATGGATTTTTAATCAAGGAGATTAAAGATTATTGCTTCATCAATTGAAGTATTACTTCAATTATGAATTATTGCATCAATTATTACTTCATCATTGATGAAGATTATTACTTGATCAATGAAAATAAAATACCTGTAAATAACTTATAAAAACATATGTATTGTTTGTTAATCAATTTTTATTATATGCATATTAATTTAGTATTCATAATAGTTCCATAACTATCCCACAGTAGCATTCATACCAACATCATTATAATTATTTTAATTTTCAAATGTATGAAAACCAAAGAGCAAAAGGGTAAGAACATAGTGTAAAGTCACTCAACTAATAAGTAGAAAATTTAGTGTGTACTTAAAAATGTGAAGACACTCTAATGTGTAGTGTTTGAAGACAATAATTTGTGTACATAATCCATACCCATAAGCAATTTGCCACACTTATTTCTTGGTTGTGAAAGTAAAAGCTAGTTTATGGTAAAGAATGTGTACTTTTGTCACAGTAACTTGAATAACATTTTATCAATGGCAATCTAGTAATTAATATATCTAATGTTGACTTGAAATTCCTAAAGGCAGATATGGGAATAACATCTTACAATAATGTTTCTTTGTATCCTTCAGCATATGATGGTGTTCACAGAACTGTGGAGGGAAGGCTAAATGAGTGCTATACATGGTCCATCCGTAAGATGCCTTGTTTTATTTTAAAACACTAAAGTAATAATACAGTAATTTTTAGAGTTATTTGATATAGTCACATATACATGCATTTGACATTGTTTTCATCTTTTTTATCTTAGTTATTTCTCCTAAGTTTATGAAAGTTCTAGTTTATTATGTATAGCTGAAGTTATCCTTGATATTTCTCCTCTCTCTGTCTTTCTCTCTCTCTATATTCAAGTCTAGAAATTGTGAGGAACTAAGGCACTTATAATACTTTGACCTTAAAATTATAAACTCCAAGAATACATTTATCTTAAGTATTCACACTCACTTTTAAGTTAGTGTGTGTTTTTCATCCTATCATAGAACTCATAAACATTAAAGTCAAAATATAATGCACTAAATGTGATAGTCCATCATGATGAGTGGCATGTTCACATATATTTCAACAAGTAGAGAAAGTATGTTTAAATATCATAGCATAATTATTATATAATACAATGAGTATATGTTAATATTTTAGCTTGAAAGAAATGGGTTTTCTTTGAAGATCAAGATAGCCTCTGTCAATCTTGGCACCATGCACTATGGTGGAGGACTATGAATGTCTTTATGGTGGCTTCAGTCTATAACTTACACCTGAAACATGTGATTCTATAGCTCTAAATAATATAAAATGTTGTAAAATATTTTACCACTAAAAAGTGAACTAAAATTATTTTCATTATTTTCTATTTTGAATTTTAAAAACAGTAATATATAAGAATTATGTAAAATAAAAAAAATACATAGAATAATATTTTCACAGTGATAATGATTATATTTTTAACATTAACAAAAAATTGAGTTCTAAAAACTATAGCATATTTCTAGGCTTATCTGGTTCAGTTATCATGACTGGCCTATTGAATAAATGCTAATGTTGTCTGTAGAGTGAGACAGGAAGGATTTTGTCTAAGGTGCAGAAATTGAAATAGAGGCTGGTCACAGTGTCCAATCTCTCCAAAAAATAATAATTATCCATAAATAGCAATTTCTTCTCTTTTTTCTTTATTTTCTACTAAACTCAAAATTAGTAATTATATAGAAAAGTTACCAAGTGCTGATAATGTGCTAAGCATATGATTATCATATTCAAGTCTCTCTATTAGCAAGAGGAGGATCTATTATAATTGTAATTTACAAGCGAGGAACAAGAAGAATTCAGAATTAGGAACAACACCACAAAAAAAAAAAAAAAAAAAAAAAAAAAAACACCCTACAAGAGGGAGAAAATATTTTCAAGGGTTATACTGAAATCCATGCAACCTATTCAATGATCGCTTATATCCTGCTCATATTCCTAATAACTATTTGTGTGTTGACATCTTTATGTGTAATTGTAACACTACATACACACAGTGTCTAGGACTTTATGACCATATTTAGACGTAAAATATTTTAAATATATTTGTTAAAAGTATTTCTCTTATAAATACATAACATGCGGTTATTTTATGTCTTAGATATGATTGGTAGAGTTAATGTCACATTTTCTGAATTTTTATAGACTGAGATGGATGATTTAAAATGATATTTAAGTGTTATTTAAAATGTTTATCTTTTGTTTTTAGCTGGAGCGGGTGGGAAGGGGAGGTGGTGGGTGACCCCCAGGGACTAAAATGATGTGAAATATATATATATATATATATATATATATATATATATATATATATATATATATATATAAAAGAAGAAAAAGAAATTATATGAGGACAAAAAATAAATAAAATGTTTATCTTATTAATCTTATTAATCTTTCCCCAAATATTTGAGATTATTGATTTTCTACTTTATATATTTTCATAGTTCCATTTAACCAGTTAATTTCATTCTTTTTATTGACTGCTGTTAAAATCTAAATGAATTGTCAATCAATTGTGTAACAATGTCTACTTATATCATTCTAGTTACTCCCAGAGAGATGTTTAACAACAGGCATAAGCTTTTATTATAAATGTGCAAGTATTTTACACTTTGTGTCTATATATATAATTTATAATTCAAATAGAATCAAGCAATCAGTGTGAGAAGGCAGAAGTGAAATACACATCCTAGAATACTACATTTTGTCTTAAGTAAAGAGAGTGATGAACACTTATTTTAATAGCAGATGGTAATGATGTTAATTTTCACACTATCATGTTTACCCTCCCTTGCATATCTGCCAATAATAGTAAGGATAGCTGGGTATTTTCTTAGTCTTTTTAGGGTAATGTTGGAGATCTGGAGATAATTAGTAACATTTTAAACCAAAAATAATCAAAAATTAAGAAATTGGAAAAGACAAATTAATCTCTCATCATTCATGAAGGGTTAGAATAATCTAAATCTATTTACAAAATCAAAATCTATTAGAAAAGCTAATAAATATGTATGTAAATGAGTAAGTATTCATCAAATCATCTTCTTATTCAAGTAAAAAGACAAATTGTGGACTTTATATTCTCTACATGATATACAGATTCAAAGCTGTTTACCATTCACATTTCAGGTGGAGCCAAGAAAAAACAGGGAGAATTCAGAGGAGGCAGTGATAATATTCACGATGAGCAGATATTAAAAATCTTTTGATCAAGTCATTGCTTTCAATCTTCTGTTCCTGGAGAACTTCAATCTCAGGAAATACTTTCAGATTTCTGTGGGGGTACTAAGGAGAAATTTATTCTAGTTATTTGCTTTCTATAAACAGATATAGCCAAATTGAAAACCAAACCCTGAGTATAGAGCAGAAACAACCAGAGAAGTGTGGGGGTGAAGTAGAGGCAAGAAAAAAAGTGGTGTGGCAGGAACACAACAGACTGTATGGTGCCCGTGGGTGCTTTGGTGGTGGGTGGTAGGCACAATGGCAACAGTACCTGGATGGAGAGCCTGCACTTCTACAATTCAAGATTCACCTCAACAAAATATATTTATAAATCTAACTCATTTTTATATATTACCTCTTGGATTTAAATGATAGAAACAAATATAGGAGACATTAGAGCACCATACTAAAATAAACAGTTCACCATGCCATTTCTGTATTTATCCATTCATTCAAGTTTAGAGGGAAATTGTGTTCAATGAGAAAAAATAATGACAGTGAACATTTGGATTTGGAGTTCTTTATTTTGCATCACTTTACTTATTTAGTTTAAACGAAGAACAGTGAAAAGGAGGGCAATTAGTTGCTGTCTGCATTGACTTATGAGATCTGATCCTTTCTATGATACGGTGCTGATTAAGAAAGGTTTTGCACCATTTGGACTCTTACTAAGTACTGTTTTGAAATATCTTTATTGCTTAGGGACAGGGTAGAAAACTATGTTTCTATGTATATCAGGCAGAAGAATGAACAAAATCAAAGTTCTAACTGCTGCACAACTGTATACAGAACTCTGCCTAGGGTTGGCGATCTTAATGTCTTAAGCTAAAGAACAGGTACTAGAAAGATTTTTAAAAGACAACATACACACATTTGTTCCATTTCTATTTTGTATAACTATGCTTATATCTTCAGGTTAACAAAAACTATATCAACTTGAAAATAGGGAGTACAGCTTGGCCACATGGAACTTTTCCAAAAAAAAAAAGAAAAGAAAAGAAAGAAAACAGGATGTTTCCCTAGAATGATGTGGCAGATTTTTTTTTAATATAATTTAGAGAGACATGTTATTTACTTCACTTACTGAAAAGGAAACACAGAAGTGTGTACTTGCCATTAACACTTCTTTTATTTTATTTTTAAATCTTTACAAAAGTTGTTAATTTTCACTGGCAACTGTTGGTAACATTGAGACACTCTTTGACAAAGATAAGTCACTAACAAACTAAAGATAGGTTTTATTCTCCTTCTGCATTCTTCAGAAATGTGCTCTCATGCAGAAACCACTTCAGAAAGGAAAAGGATCACTTAAAATGTTTATTTTATTAAAGGTGATGTGTTTCACATTATTTACATTGACCCAAAGAGGAAAGTTTTATGAATCTTCTGGAAATAAAACACTACACAGTGAAGTCCTAGTAGTTGAAATCAACACTTAAAGATTTTGTGTATGTCAATCATGTTTATAAGAGTGGAAGAAAATGTTATTACTCTCCTTGTAAATTTCTCCATGCTTATTGAATGTATTTAACTTAATCTCTGTCAAATATAATCTATTAACTTGTTTTACCTTGCAATAGGAACTTTCAAATGCTAATTTATAGTTCTCAGGAATACAGTCCTATTTTAACATTATCTTATCCAAGGGGCTGAAACAAGAAAACTAGAGAGTAGAGGCAAACAGGACTATAAAGTTTATTTTCCACATCATTGATTTAACTCATCCCTGAAATGCAAGCAAGACCTTGAAATTCAATAACCTGTCTCTTGCACTTCTTCACATGTGATATATAGCATCTGTGGTATTGACTACCCTGTGATTCCTTTAATTAACTCTGTAAAAGTTGCAGGATGTAGAAGGGTTCTATTTGGATTTACTAACTTCGTTAGAATTGCTTTAATGTCTAAAGTAAGTATGCTAATGAAGCTTGATGAGATAAAGTCCCACACTTCAGTGAATGTAATGTATCCCTAAATACTGCTTTACCTGTTATTTATAAGTGCCTCAAATATACTTAAAAGAAAACAAAAAGGACACAAATAACAAGAAAAATTTTCTACTTGCTAAAAATTATTAAAACACACCAATTAATCTGAAAAAATCTGTTCAGATTAATTTTTATTTGGAACACTATGTACATCCCAGAATACTTATAATATCAAGTTACAAAATACCTAGTAAAGATATCAGAGGATTTCAAGGATTCAAAAGTAAGTGATATGTTACTTAGTCTTAACTTGGAAACTGCATGAATAACTAGTAAGAATACTAAAATCCATAACTGATCACTTTTTTACAAAGTAATAGAAGAGCTTGAGATAGAAGGAACTCATATACATAACTAATTAAGAAATTTTATTTAATGATGTTGGAGATTAGATTATTTAAGTCATACATTTCCTGTCTATACTCTTTGACCATATAGTGTGCAATATGCTTCTTTCTCTGAATACATTTTCTATTACTTCTCCATACTTTGTTCTGATAGTTACTATTTTCTTCCTGATACTCAAGTAAGTTGATATAATTCTCCAGATAAACCCTTTGCTAGTACTATAGCTTCTAAATGGACTATATCCATTTCCCATATCAGGTATCAATTTTAGCATGGATGACTGGTTAATTAAGGCCTTAATTCATATATCTTTTAAAAAATGCTCTATCCCATCCATTTAATCATTTTATGATTCTGTATTATTATCCAACACCCTATTGCTACATATCACTTTTCACTAATCAAAATCATAGTATACTTTATTGTATTTTTCACTCATTTATTGATTTATCTCCCACCATTAAAAAAAAAATAGTGCCACAACAACACATTCATATCTATCTTCTTTATTTCTAATCTGAAAATTTAAAACAGTACTTGGCAAGCTATAAATATCCTTCAATGTTGATGATTTTCACTTAGATAAGGTAGGGGATTAACTGATTAGAAGAAAGTTTTGTTTGGCACTGTTTATATTTAAAACCAATAGATATCATGTTATCTTATTTAATGTTCCTGATAAGTTTCTTTTTCTGTCAGTGCAGCACCTTATCCCTACTTTCCTCACATCAAAATACCCAGTGGGATGTTCACAGAAAGAATATACTGATAAAATAGATCTTAATATACTGAAAAAGACAAATAGAAAAAAAATCTAAACCATGAACATAGCTATGCAAAAGAAGACATAGAAAGTGAGGTATAGTCCATGATTGAATCTGAATGGACCATAAGGTTTATGTAGCAGGAAAACACACACACACACACATGCACGCACGCACGCACGCATGTGCACACAAAATGTGACAAAACCGAGATAACAAAAAAAAAAATTAAATTTATTTTTAGTTTCGCATATTACCATCTTATAGAGATGGCGCTTAAATTTAGACCTGAAAAATGGATAAAGTTTTGGAAAAGGGCGTTACAAGTATAAGAAGCTCCCGAACCCAGAAGTAGAATAATGTATGTACTATCATTAACTCAGTTTGAGCCAAACATCGAAGGCACTGACCTTTCAGTTTCTGCTGCCTTTGACTATCCATTTCTCTCTTTTTCTCCTTTGGCATTTCTGTATTTTCTAAAGCGATTACTACTTGAAGCACAATTCATTTGGTTTGCTTAATTTGGGGAAAAGTGTTTTTTGTTTATAATCATAACATCTATGTAGATACAGACTTCTCTGTGATGATGCCTCAGATGACCTTGGAACCTGAAAGTGTACAAAAACTTTCTCATCCTCACCCCTTTCCATCTCTCCTGCAATCTGCTCTGACTTCACCATGGTCCTCATTCATAGTTACATAGTTACATTTACATTTTTCTAGGAACTCTACTAAAACCCTTTTTTAAAACCAATTATAGCCTTATTTTTATGTTGTATGCCATTATGTAAACCCAGTCAGAAATGAGCATCTAATTTTTGACTTCTAATTTCTGACTTGTTCAAGATGAAAAACAAAGAATGTTATGATCCCAATGTCATTATAATACATACTCTCTATAAAATATGGAATACTGTGTGAAGACCAAGAAATTCACTGTGTGAAGATCAAGAGTTCCTAGAAAAACAGTCTTAAGTATATTATTTTTTTTAATGCTGCATATACTAGTATAAATTTTCTCTCTTTTCATGAACTAATTCTATTTACTATAGAAATTTCATGAGTAGATTCTTGTTCAGGAGATTTCATCTACCTTAAGAATTGCTTTTATTTACTTACTCTTACTACCCCTGGGTAATTATTTAAAATTTTAACCAGAATAATGTGAGTGACATTAAATTGTTAATAATTGTTGGTATATTTTCCAAAAGATAACACACTGATCAATTATTTCTTGGTCTTCACACAGAGGTCCTTGAGTGATCTGTAATGAAGTTTTGTTGGGTTGCATGATAAATGTGATTAATTAAGAGGGATTTACTTCTAGTGACAGTATAATATAGTCACAGATTATTTGACAATCCGGTTAATATTAAGTAGTGAATCATATAAACTGTAAATATGAAATTCTTACTGACAGAGATCCTTGAAACGTTTCTTATGACACAGGCACCTATGAAAACAGGTCAATAAATATAAATTTAAAAAACTAGAACAAAAGCTTGTCAAAATGAACTTGATATACATAAAATTCTTACACTTAGATAAATAATAACTCAAAATAATATACATGCTATTACCAATGAAAGTTTAAAGAACTTTGTTGAAGTATCATGGGAATTTTTTTTAATAAATATTCTTGGAGAAAAACTAATGTTCCTTTTTCTTCTATACATAAAAGTATATTACAAATTAGTTTTCTAATGGGGAGAAAATGGCATATCAAAGACTATATAGCTAAACATTAAGAATAAAATTGTATTGCAGTGATACAGCAGGATAGTTAACAAAATGTTACTTTACTGTTTTGAATATTTATCTCAGTACATGCTATCTATTTAAAATTTTATAATTTTTGCAATATGTATTTCTTATTTAAGTACATATGCACTGAGGATTTCTTATTTCTATTTATTTTTTCTTGGAAAGGTCCCTTATAGTAATTGCAAAAGCTTCACAATTTCCAAAATTCCCTCAGTTTATGACATCCTTAAGTTGGTGATGCTTTTTGTATCAACTATCAAAAATAATCAGTTCATGATTTACTGAGTCCTTGACTCTGTCCCTCTAGGAAAACCTTAGAGGTTCTTCCCTCTTCTTGCTGATTGAGGCCCCCTCTATTTTTTCATGGTCTGGAATCCTTGGCAAAAAGGAAGTAGTCCTTTTGACACAATCCAATTATTTGCTTTTCAGATTATAGTCTTAAAACAACAAAACCCTCTTAACTTTCCATTTGAATTCAAGGAACACTATTCTTTCTCATTCAAAGCCCAACTCTCTTTCCTGCCAGGAATAAAAGGAAAATTGACATCTTCCTTCAATGGTGTCTCACATCGCTTAGGAAAATTAGACCTGGCTAAAATCTTCACTGAGACAAGTTTCAACAAACGGTATTGAATTAATCAAATTTACTAGCTATCTATTTTTAACCTCAGAACATTTCCCTGACCACTTTCCTATTTCCACATCCTATTTCCTATGACCTTAGTTCACATTTAGTTTGAATACTTGACTGTGTGAAATAATATTTTTATAGTAATACTAATGATAGTCTTTTATTTTGAACTCATGACATTTGTATTTAGTAAGATTTTAAATTGATTTTTTTTTTTTGCACTGTGAAAAATCAGGAAAAAAAATCCAAATTTTGCCTTGACAGCAATTAAAACTAACTACAGACTGTGGTATTCATCTACATACATTTGCCTCTAGGCCTTCACCAGCTGTTACAAGTTCTGCTTCAAGGTTCACGCTTGACATTGTTATTGGCATGTAGCTGTACTTTCATTGTCACAGAGGCATTGCTCCTCCTGTCACTGCCAATCTTCCATTGCAGCCCTCATGTCACTGCTGAGACGGCTTTCACAGAAGTAATGAAAGCACCCTTCCACTCACAAGACTCTGCACTCTTACTTTCTTAGAGCTCCCTGTGACAGGCAATTCTTCTCATGTCTTAGGGGATATTTGAGTGTCACCGAGTATCCTGCAGTGGAAAATATTCTCTGTGCAATTGTTATCATTAGTAGATCAGAGACCTCTGTTCTGACCTCAGGTAAGTTTTTCTTACCAAATCAAATAGGCATGGTTATTTGATTGTCTTTACATTTGCTGAAGAGGTTTTAGTTCAAATCCTAAACTATATCTTTCCCTATAATATATGTCACAGCTATTATATATGTACACCTATTATATATGTGAAAATAATATATTTATATAATAATTAAATAACAATTCAGAAGTTAATATGGTATAATGATCTATATATACAGATACATGCCAGTGGAAATATAGTTTCTTTACTGGGGTCCTAAAAGTAAAATGTGTTTCTTTGTAAATAAAATGTAGTTTGTAATTGCTAAATCTCTTAGACAATATCATTTAATAGATAGTATTAATAAACTGTATATATGTCAATTTGTGTCAATATTCAATTATATGAATGTGTAAATACATACAAATGTATGTATATGTTTATGTATGCACACATATATGTATACATACATGAATAAGTAGAATTTTCTATATGTCTGTCTCTGATATTACTCACCACATTAAATGTCTCACCACTAAACAATTAAAATGTTATCCCCTCCTATACAAGGCAAATTTGAATTTAAAAACTTTCCATAGTTGATTCCTTCAAGTCGCTTGAGATAATTTGCATCAAAATTTTATGCTATGGCTTAAAGATAGTTGAATAAAGCAATTTTTATAAAAATACATTTTAGAACTTAGTTTTATAGTTAATAATAATAGCATTCATTTTATGTTTTTACAAATTAAAGACATACTATTTGAAGAAAAATAGGGACATATGGAAAGTACAGAGAATACATGATTGATATCTTAACTTCCACTTCATAGTAATAACCATGGCTAATTTCCTCTTCCATGTTGATTTATATCTGTACCCACAAATATGCACACAACTGGAATCATACTGTATTTATTTACATACTTACTATAGTCATTTGCCCTTATAAATATTGTGACGTTTTTCCCAATTCTGTCATAACTTTTAAGCAATCATGCCTTGGGTTAGTTTATATATGAAGAGATTATCATTTGGGTGGCCAAAGGAAATGGAAATAACTAAAGACTTCACTCATCAAAATGACACTTCAATAAGTTATATCTCTGTTTCATTTTTCTTAAAGGACTAATTGATTTATCAATAAAGTTATAACTTGAGATTTTAGCCCTGAAGTTTCAGATCATATAGATTATTTTAAACACTATCCTATGACAGCAAATCTTGACTAGCTTATGCCAAATGATTTTAGTAATTCATACATTTGAAGGAAAAATATCTTTACAGGTGATTATTTCTATATAATGATTAAGTAAAACTTGATGGGTATTTATTTATTGTACAAATTTTACAAATAAAAGTAAAGTATTGTGTGAGGTACCGAGGTATTTAAGAATAATATCAGAGATATACAGGATTTCAGCATGTACATTAAGAACTACCACCACTAGGAATAATAACAGCAGTCAAATTAACAATAAACATTTTAGGAATTTCTTACATCGAATAGCAAATCATTCTAAATTTAGTAAGCAGACACTTTCATTCAAAAGGGTTATTGCAATAGTGAGAATGCTCTTAGGATAGCTCCAAGGAAATCAAGAGTTAGACAAAAACAGTTGTTGTTTTTTTGTTTATTTTTTTTCCTTTATCAAGAAGGTGACACACTTGGACAGATTAGGGAATATTTCACTTTGAAATCAATCTATTCTGAGAAAGGGCTTTATAATGGTCAACTTTAGGGTGAACCAAATTTCAGAGACCTAGAGCAAGGAGAAAAACATCTCTAAAATTTAATTAAAAAGAATTTTGTTCTGATTGATCAATGGAGATAGACATTTCAAGTAAACTTCAAAAGACAAAGAATGGGAAGTCTAATAGTTTGTATTTGTCCTTGTCATAAGTAAACAAGGGTGACATCTAATCTAAGTCCTATGGGGAAGGATAGTTATTTGTAGTAGGTTTTTCTACAAAACACAAAGGATGGGGGATTCTTTTAACCATTCCAATTTTCCAAATCACAGAATTCAAGTCAAATTCAAAACTGCTATTCAACTTCTAAAGAGTACCTACATTGATGCTATACATAATAATATTTAAACATTCATGCCTATGACATAATAATGTGAAATAAATAATTTGAATGTTGATATTCTTGCTATCAAGATGATAGTAAGATCACTGTTCCCTGAATTCATAGTCACTGAAATGACAGGGAGATTTTAGATTTTGCTTTTCACTGGCTTCTCTCATATTGGCAGCTCATTCTTTTTTCAGAATTTTTTATTGATTACATATATGTGTAATCAATGTATAATATATGTGATATACACATATATGTAATCAATGAATATATAGATATGTATACTGATTATAGTTAATCACTACATAATGTATATATATATATGTATATATATATATATATATATATATATATATAAAGCATTATTGTATACCCTGAAGTTCTCCCATCATCATGTCACTCATGAACCATCATACTAACCTGTTGTGCTCGTTCCTCCCCTGTTCTATATGGAATACCCAATTGGCTACATTCATGTTCTGTAAAATTTAAGATATATTTCTAGCTTACATCAGTCTATTGCATTCACTTTACATCCATAGTTCATTATTTTTTTATCTCTCATTTCAACAGACCAATATTTTATAGTAATGTAATATTCACAGCAAAACTAAGTAGAATGTAGAGATTTCCTTTATGTCGCCTGTGTCTTTCCCCACTCCACCCCTTCCCCCACATTATCAATATCCTACACCTGGATGGTGCCATTGTTACAATGAATGAACATACAGTTGCATATATTATCACTCAAAGTCTACAGTTTACCATAGTATCAACTCTTTCATAACATATATCCATGATTATAGTATCCTCCAGAGTGCTCATTGCTCTAAAATTTTTCTGTGCTCCACTTACTCAACTTCCCACACCCTCTAAACCATGCAACCACAACTCATTTTACTGTCTTCACTGTTTTATATTTACAGAATGTTGGATTGTTGCTATCACATAGTATGCATTTTTCTCAAACTGATATTTTTCGTGTTCAATATAAGTTTAAAATACCTCCGTTTCTTTTCATGACTCAAGTGCATTAGATAGTATCCCTTGATGGAATGTACCATTTGCCTACTGCAGACATTGTTTTCAAACTTTAAATTGATGAACAAACTTGTTACAAATATCTACATATAGGTTTTCACGTGAAGACATTACAACTACGCTGCCTAAACACCATGGAGGATAACAGTTGGATTGCTTGGTTAGGGCATATTTACTTTTGTAAAACTTCCACTTGTTTTTCCAAAGTGGCTGTGCTTTTTGCATTTCCATGAGAAACATAAGAGAATTCTCTGCTCACATCCTCATTATGGGTTGTGTTTCATATTCATAAATTCTGGACATTGTGAAAGGTAGTGATACATCATTATTAAATTCAGCAATTTTTCAGTTGCATTCAGTTTTTCCTACCCCAGTTCTCATTCCTGCAGTGGTTGCTGTTTGTGAATATCTGCTTAGGTAAATCATGATTCTGTGTTTACTTATGGATCTCAGTTTGGGGGCTGTTAGTTTTTCCCATGACATCATTTCTCTTACGGATCTAAAGAGAGTTGTCAAGTTTTACTTGGTGGTAGTGCAGAGTGGGGTGACTTCCAAATTTCTCACCTGTCAGACCCTGGTCTCACATTCAAATGTTGTGTTATCAAGTCCTTTAATACATGTGTTTCTTTTCTGTTTTCAGTCCTTCATAATCTCTTCTCCATCAATCAATAGACCTTTTATTTCCAGTAGCACTTCATTTTTCATATAAGTCCTGGCTTGGTTTGTAGTTTGCTAATGGTGATGCAATCTAAGGATAATTTATTAAACATACATTTTAAACTGTACTATGATTTCATTCAGGCAAACCAGGTATACTTTGTATACCTTTCCTCCACTGAGGATTCATTATTTTTTTTTCTGTAATTGTTTATAACCAGAAAAATAACAGATAAGAAAATAAAAAAGCACTATAGTTTAATGACTTCCACAGAGAATTCCCCTACTCCCTTATTGTAACTAAAACTCTAGCTAAATATAGCTATTCTGCATATGCTAAGAACACATTGGGTAGTATAGTTTTAAAAAAGCATTCAAGATCGCACCAGAATTTTAAAAGTTGAATGGTTTGTCTAGGTACAGCATGTCAGGTTTAACTTGTCCAAAAACCAACATAATTGCAAATATGCTAGAAAATCTAAGTGTCTCACTTTGTTTTAGGAGAATATGTTAGGGTTCTCTAAAGAAAAAGACCCAGTAAGATACAAAGTTTTATTGTAGGAAATGGTTCATGTGATTATGAAACTGACAATCAGTCGTCTATGAGCTGGAGAACTCAGGAGTTTGGTGGTAAATTCCAGTCAGGATGCAAAAGCCCAAGAACCAGGGGAGTCAGTGTCCAGGAACAACTTCTGGGGTCTCTAGGTTCTAGAACTAGAAGCTCTAATGTCAAGAAGAAAAGGACATCTCATTTTATAGAGAGAAAATTTGTCATTCCATTTCCATTTTATTCCATATCAACCCTTTACAGCATGGCTGACACTGCCTTTACCATAAGCTCTAAGTGTACTAATTAAAATATTTCTTCTAGAAACATCCTCAGTGGCATGCTCAGAAACAATATTTTACCAGTGATTTGGGCATTCTTAGCCTAGTGTATCACAAAGATTATGCTCAACACTCTACCCAGGGCAGGTTATTCCTGTTGTTCTTTCTGGTCAGCACCGCTTTTTGTAAAGTTCTGTAGGGGAAATTTAAAAATTAAAATTTATCAGTTAATGGGAATGGAGCCCATTTTCATTAATAATATTCCTTATCCTAAATCTAACATGAGAAAGTTACAATTGAGGGAAATTAGTTTCAAGAAAGGGAAAAGTAAATTATTTGAATTATGGTTCTCATTGAAGCAAAAACAATTTAGGAAATAAGCTATCATATTAAATTATTTTAACTAGTGTCCCAATGAGATATGAGGAATAAAAATATTAATTTATAAAGAATGAACAATTAAATTATGTCTTTAAAATTAATTAAAAAATCTTGAACATAAAAGGACAAAGCTACTGATAGGATATGTATGCAGGGCATGTATTAATTTAGATTTGAAAGATGGAGTTGGGGAAGGGCATTAAAAGTGAAATTAAAATATGAATTAGGAAGCAACCCAATGAAAAAATGCATAGTGAAGGAACACATAGGATAAATGAAAAACTTTTTGTCCTGTCTGGAGCACAGGGTGAGAGAAATAATGTCAAAACATTATAATTATAATAATAATAATAATAATTATTATTATTATTATTTTCCTTTCTTTCTATTTATATATTTTAATTTATTGCATGTATATGTATGTATATATGTGCACACACATATACCATAATTGCTTACCCTGAGATTCTCTTACCACCTTATCACCCGTGAACCATCTTAATCTCCTGTGCTCATCCCTTCCCCTATTTGCCCTCCTCTCCTTCTCCTACTCTATGCTTCAGTTCTGTTGACAGTTTTAGATATTTCTTGTCCATTTGTTAGTTTATTTTCCCTATATCCCTCATGTAAGTGAGACCACCCTGTATCCTCTTTCTCTTTCTGACTTCTTTCCACTAGCATGATTCCTTCTAGTTCCATCCATGTTACTGCAAATGGCACGTTTGTCTTCTTTGATTGATGAATAATTTCATTGCGTAAATAAATCACAACTTTTTCAATCATTTGCCAGTTTTGTGATATTTGGATTGTTTCCAGTCTTGGCAATTGTAAATAGTGTTGCGATAAATATCTGAATTAGTGTTTTTTTATCCTTTGGGTAGATTCTAAGTAGTGGGATCACCAGATTGAACAGTAGATCCTTTTTCAGCAGTTTGAGAGTCCCCCCCACAACCTTCTATAGTGTCTGGCCCAATTTGCACTCCCAACAGCAACCAGTAATAGAAGTGTTCCTTTTTCTTCACATCTGTGCCAACATGTTGTCCCCCCACTGCCCATTTTTTAAATATGGGACATTCTTACCAGAGTAAGATGGTATCTCAGTATGGTTTGATTTGCATTACCCTAATTATTAATGATGTTGAACATTTTTTATATGCCTATTGGTCATTTGTGTTTTATCTTTGGAATAGTGTCTTTTTAGTTCTTCTCTCCGTTACTTGACTGGATTTTTTGCTTTGTTTTGTTAAGTTGTGTGAATTCTTTGTATATCTTTGCTATCAGACAGACCCTTATCACTTATATGTAGGGTAAAAATTTTCTCCCATTTGGTTGGTTTCTTTTTGTTTTGGTTATTGTCTCCTACTGTATATAAGCTTTTTAGTTTGATGTTGCCCCAACTGTCTATGTTTTCCTCCATTTATTTTTGGACACATCTGTAGATGTGTCCTGAAAGGGATTTCTGAAGTGTAACTTGTATGGTGAACTAATTTTTGACAAAGGACAAAAAAAAATATACACTGAAACAAGGATATACTCTTCAACAAATGGTGTTGGGAGAACTGGACCACAATATGCAAAGAAAATGAACTAAGACAACTCCCTCACACCATGTACAAAACTAACTCAAAATGGATAAAAGACTTGGATGTAAGAACTGAAACCATAAAATACATAGAGGAAAATTTGAGCAAAACTCTCTAAGAATGCCAGAGTATTTCAAAGAAGTCTAGGATTAGATTTTAAGGGCCTAAAGGCTAAGTTCACATTTAGGTAGCTATTTTTTAGTTAATTTTTAACAGGCAGTAATTTGAACTAGAGTTGTGACAGTAGATAACAAGATGAATTTCAACTGTGATTTAGAAAGTTTTGTTAGGAATTTTGATGATTCAGTTTTGGAGAAGGTGTCAATGAAACAATAAAACGTTCAGGAAGATAAACTTGTGACTTAGAGACATTTGGTATATTGCACAGATGACAATATAGATCTATAGGCAAGATAAATTATATTTTTAATGGTTTGGAACAACTGACTCACTGGTTAAAGCAAACCATATAACCAACATTACCATAAATCTGTGTGCATTAAATGTTAAAGGTTTAACAATAATATCTACAGAAAAATATAGAAGGATATTTTTACAAGTTTGGATAAGAGAAACTTTCCTCATTGTGACACAAACCAAGAAGCCATAAAGGAAAAAAATTGGCAGAATTGGCTATTTTCAAACTAAAAACATCTGTATAGTAATAAACACCCTAATAAAATTTGAAAGAAAAAATACACACTAGAAAGATATCATAATATATATAGTGGACAAAGAATCTATTTTCATAATACATTCGCTGAACTAACCAATTAAGTGAAAATAAAAATAAAAATGAAAAACAAAAGCAAATAATGGCTATCACATTAGGTATTGTGATATATATATATCTATATATTTATATATAGATATATATATATGTGTGTGTGTATGTATCATATACCACAAATTTTCCTTATAAAAATATGTAGAGACAATGTTGGATTCTCATTCTAAAAATGAGGTCAATGTGATTAAGCATGTGCTTGTTGAGTTCAAAAGTATGATATTGTGGATTTTGTGTTTATAAATCTATTTTGAAAATAAATTGAATATTATATTTTAAGCATGCATTGCTCTGCTATAACATGTCACATTATAGTATATTACATATTGCAACATTCTATCCTACCTTACTCTATTCATCTTACCATATATCATATTCAATATTGAACCCCATTCTACTGTGCTAAACATATTGTAATATACTGTTCCATACCACATTACCTGATTTCTATATGGTGAGAAGCAAATATACTTCAGTTTATAACATGCACATTATAGTTACCCTCGATGGAAAATTGTGTATTTTCTATTGTACTATATCTTTTCTGAGTGAGTATATGCATGTACACAAAAACACACAAATATCCCATGCAAATATCTGCAACAGTAAATATTGCAGATATTTGTAAAATATTGCAAATATCTATGCATTATTTAAAGACTAGTTAAAGAATAATAGTATGAAATTGTGGTGAGCACTGTTTATTATGATTCTTTGTTTTTATAAATTTACTGTTAATTATCAAAACAATGAATAATATCCACAGACTGAAAACAGCCAGTCCAAAAATAGAATTATTATGCTCACACCTTATATAGACTGCTAACTAAAAAATATTAATACACTCTTCAATTATAAGCACATTATTTTATTGATATGACAAATTTCACTCTATAAAATTATTAACTTACTGGTTTAATAATGATCTTGAAGTCATTTTGCATCTATAGTGTGGTAAAATATCTAAATATTATTATTTTATGGGCTGCTTAAAAATAATTTAAAGAGAATATTATTAACAAAATGACTGTACTCTAGAGTTTATCTCTGAACTGCTGAAATATTTGACTTACACTCTATAGAAGTATTATTTTACATATAAATATTTTCTAGAGGAAAGTCACAAAACTAAATTTAGCTGCAGGTGCAGCAAAAATGGAAATTAACATGAAGTATAATAGTATTGCTCTTACATTTCCTTCTCATAAAGGGAGAATCTAGCTGGGTGACTAGACTGTCAAGTGCTGTGAGAATGATTGCCTCACTAGGTAATTTATTAGCTTCTTATCAGTGAGATCTATTACTGCTCCAGCCAAAACATTGGGTTTGGCAGAAGCAATAGATGCAAAGCCTGACACATGAATTTGTTAAGAGATGCATTTTTTTTGTTTGTTTTTAATTTGGGAGAAATATGCTCAGAGTGATAGTTCCAAGCTAGTTTAAAATAATAAGATAGTTTTTCATAACCATTTCCTAATCTTCTATATTTGGAGTTAAATAAACTTCCCTGAAGATTCTGTCTATAGCTTTCACCAAATATTTAATATTTATAATGAATCTATTAGTCAATGATCAGTCACTTTTTTAGCTGATCTACCAAGCATTGTCATATTATAATGCTCTTAATACACCTAATGTTAAGATTTGTGACCTTATGCACCATGACTTATGTAATGGGAGGTAGTATTGACAAAATATTCCTTGATGCCCTTCAGTGACAAGATAAATAACAGTGACATAATGGATATAATTCCTTTGGCAAAACATTTTCTCAGTATCGTTAACATGTTATTTTTCTTGAGCCTGAAACAGTTCTAGTGACTAGAGTTTAGAAAAGATTAAATTCTTCACAATAGATACCTGATTGGTTGTTTTATCATTTCAAGCACTCTGAATGTATATAAGGTTCAGGGCAGGGTGTTCAACTGAGTGTTCAGCAATTTATGAAAGAAAATTAGGCATGTTACTTTGTCATAAAGCAGTGTAATTTATGTAGCTATATTTAAAACTAAAATATTGATATGTTGACAATTTATGAAATCTTTCTTTTTATAAATTGGGGACTATATAATTTCATGTGTGCTAACGTAGACTAAAGTTTTCATACAACCAATATCTTTCTTTTTCCTTTATTCTATGTCATGTTATCAAAAGTAAGTGATCTAACCTTTTCTTTTTCTTAGATTCCTGATTAAAAATCTTTTTAGTGATGGGGCTGAGGGGGAAATATTGCTCCCCCACTCCCATCCTGCACACACTTCTTACTGATGCTGTTTCTCAATAAAATGCTCTTAAACCATACACACAAAAAAGTCATTATTTTTTTTAATATCTGAACAGCCTTATACAATGAATTTATTTAATTTTTCTCTTTAGTCACCCTTGAGGAGAAACAGAGAACAAGGAATCTGATCTCTGACCCTTTCTTTAGCTTGTTAGCAGGTACTTATCAAACACACCCTGTTAAAAGCTGATTTTAAGCAGCAGGACTCCAGTTTGGAACTTAGCATAAATGTGGGCAATTCTTCCAAATTATCAAGAAAACCTTTTTTTCTCCTAGATAGCTAACTATTCAGGGGAACTTGAGTTAACATACCCATATATGTATATATTCAAAAGAATGATCATTTATTCATAAAATTTGTTTTCAGTAATAATATTTGTGAGAATGCAACCTAAGGATATAATAGAAGTTGAGGAAAAGAATTGATGGAGGTTTATTTTTTTTCTTAGTATGGAATGACTATTTTTTCTTATTGTAATACCAGTTTACATTGCTGTTTGTGTAGCAGAAACACAGAATTTTCCCTGTGAAGTTTTGCTATCATAATACCTATTGTTTGCCACACAGTTCAGTGGGCTTCCTCCCCACCTTGTTCTCATCCCCTCCTCTGATAGCCTCAGTTCTAGGCAGGGTTAGTTCTTTTAGACTAATATTTCATGTATATATATATATATATTTCTTTGGTGACTCAAGAAAGATTGAAAACCTAGATAATGGTACTTTCTACCATTTCTAACTTAGAGTGGATTTATATTTCTAAAATGAACCTACTGATTGTGTAATCTATAAGATTTAAATTTCTTCACCAGTTATACAGGTCAATTAGTAACTTTTTATCGCTAATCATTTTCCTTTGGTCTTATCAGATCCTATAAAATGTACTATCTGTTGTTTCCTGATGATAACACACATATATTACACTATTGCTAACCAATATTTGGTCCTTTTAGAGAAATGCTATTTCTCCACTCTTTCCTCAAAAAATTCAGTATTCTGACAAATATTTTATTTTCTATTTTTTTATTAATTTTTCTTTTAGAGATGGTCTTTTCTAGCATCCTGTAATCTTTAACCATTTTTCTTCGGATACCAGTAACATGAGACAGAGTACACGTACGAGAGGCTTATATGATTCTCTTCAGCAAAAGATACATGGAATAACTAATAGGATGAAAACTGACCATGCCATGTAAAATTAGACCAGTGGGGGAATTTTTAATAAGTGTTAGGGCTACTGCTTGTGATTCTAAAAGGTTGCTTTTATTTAATTAATTAACAGTGCTAGAGAAAAATGAATTTAGTCTATTGAATTCATTTATTTTTTTTCCTTAGAAGTCATTCATCATCTGGGAGAGTATCTGTATCCATAGTTTAAGTTTGTATGTCTACATGCATGCTTTTGAATTTAGAGCTCTTAATGATCATATGACTCTTCATGGAATCTTAGAAAATAGAGCTGTGAGCACTGTAGACTCTTTAGTGACTGTCAAGAAGAAAAAAAGTCACAGAATTTCCTTTAGCTCAAAAACTTGGAGAAATATAGGTTTTTCACTTAAAAAATACAACCAGGAAACTACCTAAAGAATTTTAAACTTAAGTTTTGAACTCCAGTGAAATCACAACTACATGGTAAGAGATCATTAAAATAAAGAGAAAATCAACTAAATGAATTTAACTTTCATAATCATATATATATATAGGAATCTTTTATTTTGATCACCTAATTAAAAACAGTGAATCAACAATCTGACATACTGTAATTCTTTTGTACTTAAAATAAAACTTCATTCTAATAAATAATGCTGCAAATTTTCTTTTGATCTTTGCTTAATGTTTAGTAAGAGTAATAATAGAATGTTTATTTTCATGCTGTTAATTCTGTTTCAGGTACAAAATTTAGTTCTTTGTTTTAATTATCACAGCTTTTCCTCCTGTGTCTTTGCTGAACTATTATAAGGAAGTAAGTAAATGAATAAGAATCGTGAGTTCAATGTTTACAAAAAAAAAAAAAAAAAAAAAAAAAAAAAACACCTCATTTGCCAAAGGGTATATGTATAATACTCTGGGCAAAAAAATAAAGGCATGATAAAGAAATTGGAAAATTTTATTTACTTAAATATTTCAATTATTAATTAACACTCATGCAAATAGAGTCATTTTCCTAAATTTTTATCCTCACATCAGAAAAACTACGCACTTAATTTGTTGTAGAAATGTAATAGTAACTTTCACTGAATAGTCTTTAGAATCAATATCCAAACAAATTAGCATTTGCTTAAACTAAGAATTAAATTTTGCTTCAAAATCATGTAATTTTCACTGAACAAAGGTTGACTTTTATACTTCATAATCTGCATGATGAAATTAATCTATTATCTATTTAAATCTTCTTAAGTCTGTTATCTATTTAAGTTATGAGGATCATTCTGATATTTATTTTATCTGTTTGTCCAATTATTTCAATTCTGCTAAATGTATTTTGTATTTAAATGTAAGTGTATTTTGACATTAAGTAATTTTTGTATAATGAATAACATATTTGACTCTGCTTTATATATGTACAATTTACTTCAACAATGTAACAGTAGGAATTAGCAACTTTTTTTAGTTTCTCTTTTTCTATCTTGATTGTTGGTAAGAGCAATTTTAATAATAATACTAGTAGATCAAAGTAATTACAAGTGAAACATGAAATTTAATCCATATCAATAGTCTGTTCTGAGGAACTGATTCCAGATTATCCTATTTTTAATAATTTAGGCTTTCAAACATTGATTGTATCACTAATATATGGCTAGTACATCACCATCTGAACATAGTTCATAATGAATACTGTTTCGTATATTTTAATAAAAATCCCTTATCTATGCCTCTACATTTAGTTAACTTGAGAATGTTTATTTTCTTGTAATATAGTGAGATATGCTTCATATTTCCCATGTTATCAATTAGACCTAGAGAGAAAAATAAGTAATTTAAATATCCTGAGAGAAATGCTTCATGTTGATACAGCCATAAGATTGCCATCAAGTGGTGATATTAATTATTTCTGATATTCATCCAAAACTGAAAGATAAAAGAGCTAAAATTCAAAGAAAAAGAATGAATATGAAGAGGTCTTGAGAATAAATACATGAAACATTTTAATGCTATATCTATATCTCACTCTAAAGGGAATTCTTTTAATTTTTCAGAAAACATTTTTCTTCAAAAACTGTTGTGCTTTCTTTTAAAAAGTTTCAGGTAGACTGCATCCAAAAGTAAAGGTTAAATCACATAGAACTGTAAACTGAACTTAAATAAACCATGGTTAAAAAGATACAACTCAAATTTCAAGGTGATGTATAATCTACATTTATTGCTTATTATTTTATTGCCTACTCATATCTCTATCTACTGCAATCTGTGCTTTCTTGACTACTGCATAGAATCTGTCCATTCTGGGGTTCCAACTATTTCCTTGTTAAAGCCAAGTGTATTCTTCATTATTTAAATAATTTAATTTAATTTCCTTTCTTCATTTTGCTTTACAAAATACTTACTTTCTTTGCTGGTATTTCTTCTCCCGCTAATAGAAGTACACAGTATTGGTCAAAAATATTTTTTTTTCCTTACTCTGGAAGCTAGTTTTACTGATTTTCATTGGAGGCATGGCAGTTAGTATACACGACTCTATAAAAATGCTCACTATCTTGTTAGACATTATATTAATTATGTATCAAAAGATGAATGTCTACACCTGATGCTAGATTACATTATGTATCTGATCCGTGGTGAGATTGGTTGAGGAGCTGAAGTACGGAGTCAAAGTCCACTTAGATATACAGAAGAAAATAATTTGAACCATCTACTTAACACAGGAAATGTTGCTAGTTCTTTCTCAGTTGTGGTGTATGCCCATGCTTGTGCCATGTGGGGAAAATTGTAAGTTCATATTTCTTCCAACTAGCTTGAGAAACAAATATACCATAATGTGAGCGCTACAGTTGTATCATCAAATATATGCTGGGGAGGTCCAAGCCTGGTGACTGTTTAACCACATGTATGCAATTCATTGATGGCAGAAACCATAAAACTAATGGAGAAATATTTTGAAGATTTATTCTTACTGAGTTATTTAAAAGGTGCAGAAAGTTCTCTTGCCTGAATTGAATCCCCCCCAATTCCTATACAAACTCAATGTATATTTAAAGCAGAGAAGACCTAGAGTTTCAGAAAAATAAGGAGGTTTTTCAACAGGGAGAAAATAATTTTAACATTGTAGAATTTTCTTTCATTTTGGGGCACTGAAAAGCCAAACACCTGAGTGCTTAGGGGTGAGTTTTAGTATTATAAAAGACTAGGGGTTTACTAAAACTGTTCTCTTAAGTACTAATGTGCTTAACATGAGGTTCTTAGTGATCAATGATAGTTGAATAGTTACTTTAAATGTGAATAGAACTGAAACACCAAATGAGAACAGATTGGCATAGTGGATAAGCCAACAAGATCCAAATGACTGAATACAAGATACTCACTTTATGTATAAAGACAAAGATTATGAGACTCATGCTAACATTCATTCAAATAAAATGAAAATATCTATATTAACCAGACAAAATGAACTTTAAAAGAAAGAAAATTATCAGGGTCAAAGAACGGAATTCATTTATGTATTGTTTTTCCCACATTAACATTAACAGTCACAGATCAGTTTGAGAGTATGTGACCTTGATTTGATGCTGTGATGTCAACTTGTCACCATAACTGTGATTGTCTTAAAATTGTAAAACCTTAATCTAATCATAAAAAAAAAGTAGGTACATTTCAGTAAAGGAATTCTACAAAATACCTGCCAGTACTTCCAAAAACTAAGAAGTCATCAAAAACAAGGAAACATTAACTTGCCCTAGTAAAGAGAAGATGAAGAAGACATGGCTATTTGAATATAATGCAGTGCCCAGGCTGGAAACCTAGAACAGGAAGTTTAGTAGTGCTAAGGAAATGAAATGCAATAAACAATTTAATAAGATGGATCATTATATACTTATATAAAAATACTGTATTAATGTATGAGATTAGTAATGTAAGAAGCAGGCTATAGGGGGTATATGAAGAAATTACACTCTCTACTTAGGTTTTTGTTAAGTCTAGAGACACTGACTTAGAATAGTTCAACTGGTACTTTTTGAAGATGAAGATGATGTGAAAGCAATATCCCTCCAGGAGAATCCATTCTTTGAATTGTTGGCTAGTGATGGCATATATTCTGATAGTCTCTTAGGATGGAGGTTAGCAGCTATATCTTCCTGCCAAGACAAGTAGTTACTTCTATAGTGTCCTTATATTGCCAGCATTTTTTGGATATTGTTTTTTCATCTTAGCATTACCCATCTGCGTCTCCTGCTTCTGATGGGAAAAAGAGATAAGATAATTTCTTAGCCAAAAGACATTGAGGATGATGAACTTTCCACTGAGATGATCACACTGGAGAAAGAAAGAGGTGAAGAAATTGAGGTAGAAGAAGACCAACAATAAGTTTGCATATCAGAGAGACCTACAGAGACATTTACTATTATCAGAGTGGCTTAAAAAATAAAAGAAATGGATATCAATTATGAGATTCTTAAGGGACTGGCAGGCAGATACAGGGTGCTTTGGTGTATTACATAGAATTATGTATTAAATGATAAAACAAATCAAATGTCAGAACTTAGTCCCAAAGAACTATGCTGGATAATTTATCAAGTGCTGATATTCCATTGCCTTCTATCAGATTTTCTAAAGTTTCAACAGAATAGAAATTGTGATTGTATAGAAACTGTGATTGAATAGAAACTGTGATTGCAGTATTCCCATCATCTAGTAATCAATTTTAGTTAAATATTTCAAACAATCTTCATACCCAATGTACTTTCCACTCCATATTTTATGGCAAGAATTCATGAAACCATCCAATTTTTCATTTTTAGCACAATACTCAATGAATTATGCATGATATATCATATTTTTAATAAAATAGGCTTTCTCAGGTTATTTTGCCCAACTGAAATTTAATGTAAACATTCTAGATACGTGGGAGTTAGACATGGCTAAGTGATGATATTAAGTAAGTTAGGTATATTAAATGTATTTTTTGACTTAATATTTTCTTTTTTCAGATTATTTTGGATACTATTATTATATATAATTTTCATTGAAATACCATGGCATTATAAGTTAAGTTCCAGGTGTATATCATTATAAATCACTGTCTGTATATACTACATTAATCTCACCACTAGAAGTTCAATTTTTTTCATAGAGGTAGCATTATTTAATGATATTTTTAACCTAAAAGAGTTATTGAGATAGAACCTAATCATCATACGAGGAAGAACTGTATTTTAATATATAGTTTGTTAATAAAGTAATTTTAGATTCTATAATTAAAAGTATGCCCTTGGAATATACTCTTTCACATATTGTCTTGGTGATTTGGTGAGTAATCTGGAAGTGTAATCTGATAACAGGAATTAGGAATATCTGAGAATAACCTCAAGATACTGACATAATAATTTGTGGCAAGATCTTGTAAACTCAGTGAAGAACAAGAGAAATTTGGTTCCTTATTGAATAAGCAACAGTGGAAGAAAACATAAGAAAGACATTTCCTAAAAGGAGAGGTTAAATACTTAAATTGTTGATAAGTTAGCTAAAGGGTCTCCTTTCCTGCAGGTGTTTATAAGCAAGGATATTTAGATGTGATCTAATTAGGAGACAGGTTGATGGATGAGATGGCTTCTTAGATTTTCCTTTTGTGATAAATTTAATTTTACAGTAGCAAGTTGTTATCCTGAAGAAAATAATTGAACTTTGGAAAGTGATGAATTGTAAGAAGGAAAGACATGAAATAGAGGCTTACACTGTACATGAAAGTATTAACGTGATGAAAAGCTTGCGTTTTGTGAATGGATTGATCTATTTCACAATGTCAAAAACCCATTCATTCAATGATCCATTGAATATTAAGTGTGTATAATTAACTTATTTTGATAGTTGACTGATATTTGCATATTTTGAATAAATGCTTTTGCACAAAGAAAAATATTAAAAAATAATTATGGGCTCTGTCTTTGCTTTTCCAAAAAAAATAATGTCTCAAGGTTATAATTTACTGAAAGAGTTTTTAATATGTGTTAGTAAAAACATGAAAACAAAGTAAGGAGATCTCTACATTACTGAAAGCTTTACTTGATCTCTCAATTTCAACTGATTCTCTAAACATCACAAAACAAACCAGCATTTTTTCAGTTTCTTTCTTTCTATATGCAATCATTATTTTCTTAGTCTACTCACAAATTTTCTAGGATGTAACCCTTTTCCTTGAGACTAAAATCAAAGATTATGCTTCTTTTCTAGCAATAGGTCTTTTCTTTAGTGCTGTTTAATTGCAAGGTAACTATGGGTTCCCAAAGGGTTCAAAGTTGAAAATCTGTAATATTGTGATTTAAAAATTAGTCTTGAAATTTATTAATCACCTATAAAAGAAAATTTTGTCAAAGAATGAAATTAAATAAATCTATGTCAACACAATTGAGACTCTAAATTAGTTTTTGATTATTTATTCATTCACTTGTTTGTTTAAAGACAAGGGATGGTATACATGATTGGTGAAGATAACCTTGTTTCTCTACAAAGTAGTGACATAAGTGCATATACCACACAACAGATACACTGTTGCAAATACAAGGTCCGGCTGTTATTCGCTAACTTATTAAAGCTGTGGGTTCTACATTGTGTGAAAGATGAAAAACATTCTGATTTAAACCAATTTTACATACATATTTCTTTCAAAAGTCTTTATTTTGTTGCCCAAAATTAAAAATTACATTTCCCAGATTTTCAGGTACATATAAGTATCAATGTAACAATTTTTTCATCAGTAAGATCTAAGTGATTATCATGCTAAGAAATTCTTTCTTAGGGATTTGAGTCACTGGCCCAGGACCAATGACATCTATACTTCATTTATATGAGTATGCACATCATTTATACGACAAGAAAAAGTCCATGGACACATTAAACGCATTAATATTCTAAGACATTTGGATGAATCTGTTCCCAAAAACACAGCCTACTCGAGGTTCTGTATCTTAATAAGTATAAAACATAAGTATTACCCTGTATGGTTTTGTTTGACATGTATATTCTTATTGTAAGGTGTGGAGATATGTAGTAATAAATTACTACACAACTGTAAGGAAATAGCTTAAATCAGTCTATTTTTCACCTTTTGCATAAAGGGGAAACCATAACCTTGAAATGTTATCCAATAACAGATGGGCTGCTGTGTGACTCTGGGCTAAGGAGTGGAACCATTGTTGTTTGGCTTCTTTCAGGGTTAGAGTTATTCTCTTACTCTCTGCTGGCCTGCCTGAATAAAAGGCATATTGGTAAAAGGCTCCAAGAATCTTACATTTCCCCAAATCAGTAATGACCCTCGCTGGTTTGGCTTGGCTGCATGATGATAATATAATATCAAAGATTTTCCATTTTTTTCTTTTTACTTCTTATTGAGACATATAGGTTTCAGTTGAACAACATTATCAATTATATACATATAATTAAAATTATATAATATATACAGGCTTCTGCTGTACAATGTTATAGTGCAACATCTGTATTCACTAGATATAGATCTCCACCAAAAGTTTATTTTCAATTCACTACCATAGAGCTGACTCAGTTTTAATAGTTTAACCTGTCCCTTAATGCCTTTACCCTGTGGTACCCACCATTTTGTCAGGAGAACCCAATAGTATGTCTTTGTTGAATTTGGTTTATTCATTTATTTTGTTTCTTTATCTCCTATGCATTCATACAATCATATTTGTCATTCTCAGATCTATTTCAGTTAGCATCTTAGCACAATACTTTCAAGGTCGACCTGTTTATTGCAAATGTTTACTAATTTTTTAATGGACACTAAGTTGTTTTCAAAATTTGGCAATATATTAACAAATATCACATGTATCTATGTGAATTTGTGTTATTCTATATTTAGGCTAAACAACCAGCAGCTGAATAGAGGAAATAGAATGCTATTTTTATTCAATTTTGAAAGCACTAGTATTGTTTTATAGTGGTGCACCAATGTGCATTCCCTCCAACAGTATACAAGGATTTCCTTTTCTCTGAATACTTCCTGACATCAGCTTGTGTCTTTTTGATAATAAATGTTCTAAACAGTGATATTGAGGTGATATTGTGCTTTTGATTTCCATTTCCCTAAGATAAAGGATGACCACCTTCTGTCTTTTCTTTGAAATGTATAATGTTAAGTCACCTAGGTGCCTCAGAGGAAGAACTGTAGATGATTAAAAATCTAATTTTTAAATAAAAAGTATAAAATAGCATATGGTACCTGAGCTTTTATTTATCAGTTTATTATTTAATCATTATTGTGTTAAATGCTATCATAAACATAAATAAGAGTTGTAAAAGAAGGCATTCTTTAGGCTATTTCTATGAAGATTTCTAGAAAGACATAGCTTAATATATTTAGCTATGTCTTTATTCTAACTTTCCATTATCTCAATCAATATAATTCTAGGTGTTCTGTTGGAAGTATGAAAACATATCATAACATATGCAATTCATCCCCCAATTTCCATTTTCCCCTAAAACAGTGTTGATAGGTTGAACTTTTATGACTTGGAACATATAAATAATGCTATTCATGGTGGTTTGGTTTCAGGCCAATCTTCAAATCCACTTAACTCAAAATGTAATTCAAAAATTGATTCTAATCTCCATATGTAACTACATTTTTATGGGAAAATAAATCAATATGTCTTTCTTACTGAAACACAAATGTCAGAATGGATACTATTTACTTCTTTAGACTTTTAACTTTTAAAAGGGTTTGCAAACACTCTACTTGTGTGATAAATTATTTTTCAGCAAATACCTATTAGTTAAACCGCAGTCCACAGTCCCACTATGGAAATATAATACTTGCTCAACTCTTGCCTTTGAGACTTGGTCATATGACTTGTTATGCTGTTAGATACAATGAACCCAGAAGCCTGAAATGTCTTTTGCTAGTGTCCTTGTGGTATTGCATGCTTGTCACTATCATGTAAGATCATGCCTTGACTAGACAGTGCCCCTAAATCTTTGATTCCAGAACAAAACAGATAAAACAGTCTCCGAAGATAATAAGATGTGGAATAATCAATACACTATCATTTGCTACTGGTATTGTTCAGCAGTTTATTTATAAAGAACTACTGAAACAAAAGATAGCATGTATCACCACTTACCTTAAGGATGTCTCAAGCAAAGTTTAAGAAAAAAAAAAAAAAGATAGAAGATTTGTGTGAAAGTTTCTTTTACCTTAGACCACTGGATGCCCCCCAACACTGTTCATACTCACATCTTCAATCTTCTTCCAACAGCCTCAGTTCTGAAAAAAAAAAATTTATATATTAAAAGCTGAAGTGGGAATATATTTTGGGAAAAGATCTCTTCTTCACACCCTTGCCATTAAGATTCAAACCCCCCCCCC
>PVHY01011079.1:0-10470 GCA_004024945.1 Uropsilus gracilis | reverse complement strand
TTTTTCGAATATGTGGAATCTAGACAGGTGTCTGAATCAAGGACAATTTGGAAAAAAAATATAAAATTATATCAGCAAATATAGCACATTTTTAGGGAAACAAAAAATTATTCAATTCAAAGACTATACCTGGTGATACTGAAAAAAGAAAAAGAACCTGATGATTAGGCTCAAATATGGTTTACTGTCACAGGAATTAATGTATTTTGTCAATAAAAGGGATTTTTTTTTATAATTGATTTACAATCAGAGAAAAGACATATGGGTGTATTGCTGATATTATATACAAAAAGTCCAGAAAAACATTCTATCTAGTTCTTGGCCTGCTTATTTCTGTCAAATTTCTCTCCAAATGATTCTGCTCCAAACCATGCTCTGAATACAGAGACAGCATTGGCACTTGATTTCCATGAACGAGTCATCCATTTCCTTGATTACTAGGGAGGCAACAGCAATCAATAATAAGCACCACCATTTAGTACATTTACAGGCAGGCTGATGGACTAAGCATGCTTATTTTAAAGCTTGATGTGGATGTTTATTCAGATGTTATACAACTGAAGGCCAAAGAAGTATGAAATGGAACATCCCAAGGAGACTTGTGGGTAAAGGTGACTGCCTACAGTTTTATTAATTCTGACATGATACATCACAAATATCCCCAGGTAACTTGTCTAAATCTTTGTTTTTGCCAGAATATAATACATAGATTCTTATTTATCAGTCAACTTTTTTCTCCAGAGGAATCTTACTGAATAGCAAATCCTGTTCCAGTATTGCTTTTTTTAAACCACAAACTAAAATCTTTTTCAAGATGCAGACATTCTTTCAAGTAAAAATTCACACCTCAGTCATACTTTCATCATCACATTTATATTTCCAGAGTAGGTTTGAGGAAATATATATCTAAAAAAGAAGCTTAACTTGAAATGGTGAATGTACAAAAGCTTACAAAGTGTCATAGTTTCTACGTGTAATAAAATAGATGAATAGATATAAGGAAATGTCCTAGTTCTATCTTTTCTGAAAGGTATGCTAAATACTGGCAAGCAACTTATGTTTATTATACACCTGGATATGTAAATGAAATATTTCAGTGATTATAATGTTCAAAACAATAGAGGTAAATGTGAAGATTTGTAATAATTGCTCAAATGTCATTGTATTTCCCAAATTGATTTTCCAACCTATATATCAGAAGTCTAGAAATTTTTTTTCATTTTAAACCCACTAATTGAGTATTCTCTAGAGTTGTGTGACTGCATTATTGTTTCCTGAGGTAACCTTGGTTTACAACACCCTGTGTTGTTTAAGCACATAGGTTCTCATCTCTTCAAATACATTACTATGCCATTCCCAACTCCAAAACCCCAATAATCTTCTGTCATGTTGCATTGGGTCCTCTCCCCCTTTATTCCTCTCCCTTTCAAACTCCCACCTGGGTAGCCTCAATTCTGAAATCACATTTTATGACTTATTTTGGTTTAATTTTGTGTATCATTTTGTTTATATTCTGCATCGAGTTAAATCATAGAGTGTTTGCTTTCCTTTTCATATTAACTTTCTTTATTGAGGTAACTGGTTCACAGTGCTATAGATGACTTAGAGGTAATGGATCACACCCTTTAGGTGTATGTTACCAAATCACATTTGTCACGAAGGCACCCTCAATTCCTTAGAATGGTAAAATCGCCCCCTTCCCCATTTTGATGTTCCCTTTGATTTTTTTTTCCTATTTTATTTCTGTTTCTTTTATTGCTGTTACCTTTTAATTCCCTTTGGGTGATTCAATTTTACAATCATGCCTCTAGCATTTGTAATTAATTTGATTTATGTGGCACTTTGTTTTATTTCTCGATATTCCATACATGTGTGACAGCCTTCAATATTTGCCTTTCTCCTTCTGACTTCTTCATTTGGCATATACCCCATCCACTCCATTCATATTATCAGAAAATGACAAGATAGTATCAGCATCTTTGTATAGTTGAGTACTACTAGTCCATTGTGTAGTTCCTTATTTACCATGCCTGCCTAACTCATTCACCTGTTATTAGGTACTTAGATTGTTTCTACAATTTCATTATTGCAAATAGTACAGCAATATATGCAGATGTGTATGTACATGGAATTAGTGTTTTATTTTATTGTGATAGATACCTATAAGTGGACTGGCTGGATAATATTGTAGGTCTCTTTTTAATATTTTGAGAAACCTCCAATAATTTTTCATAAATAATGAATAATTTTATATTTGCACCCAAAATGTACAATACTCCCTATTTCTCCACACACTCAAAACTACTTGTTTTTGACAGCTTTGAGGTAGTGTATTACTGTACTATTAATTTGCATTACCCTAAAAAAATGATGACAAACATTTTTACATACATTTTTCTTTTGCCTATTGACCATATGTGTGTCTTATGGATACTTTTCTTTTTCATTGACTTGTATGAGATTTTTTATAGGTCCTTTTGGTGGGTATTTGTTGTCCAAATTTCCCTTGAATATGATAGGGTAACTTTTTTCCCTTTAATAACAGCTTATTTTGATGTGCAGAAGCTTTTACGTTTGATGTTGTTCCATTCATTTATTTTGCCTCTTTTATTCCCTTGCATCATCAGAAGGTGTGTACCAGTCCAGAGGGATATGGGGGATTTCATTCTGACACATTTTTTTCTTTACCAGTGACCTTATCTGTGTGGAACATCCCAGTTTCCCTGCAGTTGTTTCCTAATTTTAAAGTGTGTGAGCTTCCACAAAGCTTCTGCACTCCCAAATCCAGGACTCATGGCTAAGTTGACAGCCCTGTTGTCTATGAGAATTGCTAGTAGAATAGATTTAAAATATTTTAACAAAAACTGTTCATCATCATTTTATTTTCAGAGTAAAGCAAACTAAAACCACAACCTTCAGGTATTTCTCACTCCACATCTTCTGGTCTGTAAGACAGGAAATATCTTTCTAAGCCAACCGTGCCTGTCTCTAAAGTTCACAGAGTTTTTGCATCTCTTGGTATATGTCTCTTTATTACCTGTTTTTGTTCCACTTGGGACCTCTCTCACTACCTTGTGCTATTTTTTATTTTGTTAAACATATGTTTTTATTTTTAAAATCTTTGATTTTTCTAAAATAGTAAATGGTTAGTTAGGTTCAAGAGTTAACTCCCAATTAGGGTGCTGAAAAATCATAGCTGTGATAAAATATTTGAAAGTAACAGACAAATTTTTGTATACACAGTGTATGATGACTTCTCAAAGCTCAAATAATAACAAAACAAGAAACAACCGAATTTTAAAAGTAAATAGATATTCACTGAAAAGATATGTGATAATACATAGAATCCCATCATTGTCAGATACAAAAGATCTACATATTAAAACCACCATAAGATCCCTTTTTGCACTTAGGAAATGCACACATAAAACCACAAACAACCTTGAGAACACCAGTGCTGACTTGAATATGGAAAGCTAGAATTTATACATTGCCTGTAAGCATGCAAAATATAAGCCACTTTGGAGAAGTGTTATCATTGCTTATAAAGAGAAATATGCACTTGTTGTATGACCCAATTATTTTATACTTTTAATTTACTCAAGAGAAATGAAAACTGATGTTTACACATAAGCTTGTATGTGAGTGTTTATAATAGCTTTACTAAAGTTGCCCCAGACTTGGAAACAAACCAAATGTTCTTTCAATGGTATTTGGATAAAGAAACTGCTACATTCATACAATGAACTATTATTAGTAATAGAAAGCATCAGATAATTGATTCATGGACCAACATATCTGAATTGCAAATATGTTACATTTAATGAAAGTAACCAGACTTTAAAAGCTACATACTGAATACATCGTTTATATGGCATCCTGGAAAAGGCAAAATTAAGGGAACAAGCAGATTATCTTCAGCAGGTTTTACATGAGAGGAGGAGGTATCACTATCATAATGTATAAGTGAATATGGCGGGTGTTGTTGCTACGAACAGTTTGATTTGGTAACTTTCATATTGCAATATGAAAGGCACAAACTTGTTTATAAGCTGAATGCTTTCTGGGTCTCTTCTACACAACATAATAATTATATTTAATAGCTAATATTTGAATTTGTTGTTAAAGTGGATCTGAAATGTTCTCACAACAGAAAATGAAATTATTTGATGTAATGGAGGTACTATACTAATTTTTGAATTTTACTAAATAAAGTTTCCTTTTATGCCATGTTACATTAGAACTTTCAAAACAATATTAATAAAAGTATAAGCAATATCTGTAAATCTTTATAGATTACAGCGAACAATATATTATGAACATTCAATAATTATGACACCTAAATATTTCTCATCTATTTAAAACCATATTCTTTATTTTCATCTTTTAGGCCCTGTATAAAGAAACATCACTATGCCCATACAATAAACTATAATTAAGTAAAAGAAAGGAAAAAATAATGAACATGTAGCATGAATTTCATATGTGTTAAACTAGGTAAAATAAACAAAATCTCATTCTAACATATGGTTCCCATTCAGCTCTCTCATCCTTCCAATTTGCCCACTATGCTGAATTCATGTTGACCTTTTTTAAATTGTTTATACACAACATGATCTTTCATGCAAATAGTATTTCTGCACAGTGTCTGAATTCTCAAAAATTCTCATGTGTGCATGCCTGTTTTTTTTTCTCTTTTCCAACTTAGTTTAACATTAACATCTTTGAATAAATCTTCCTTGACCATACTAGTATAGTTTATTCCATCAAATTGCCTTTTGTTATTACCTATATAGTCCTACTTTTTTTTTTTTTTACCATTTTTAGTGATGAAAAATAAAAATAAAAATATATGGTCACATATTTAAAAAAATATTTACATTATGATTATTTTCTTCTAAGATAAGGGATGATTTAATTGCTATTGTCATTTGAGTAAAGTGTCCTATATCAGATTGTATATTCACTTGAAAATTATCAGTTAATTTAAGAAAAGCATAGATGAATTTTTAAAATAGAGGCATTCAACACTGTAACAAAGAGAATGCTGTAGATATTATTTTGAGCAATATGTAATCCAAGTGTCTAGAATAAGACTTTCATGAGCTTGGTAAAGAAAATAATACAAAATGATGATTCTCAGACATGTATCAGAATTAAATGCAATGGCTTGACCTTAACTACAAGGGTTTTTGAATTCAGTGAGGGTCTAAGATTTTGCTTTTGTAGCATGTGACTGGTTAATACTGATGGTGCTGCTCTGTGGAGAACATAATGAGAAACACTGTATACTATAGAAGGAACATTTGGCCAAGGAGAGCAGAGGGACTTACTTGATTCTGAATTTAGGAAAATGGGAATGAGGAAGCGAATTACTGGAGACTGAGGAAGAAACAGGAGCAGAAGAATTTACATTCCAAATTAATTTTTGACCCAGAGTTTTTAATCTGTGAATTTTTAAAAATAATGAGTGAAAGAACCAATAAAATTACCGCTCTTTAAAATATATTATTTAAGGTACGGTCAAGGAGCTAAAGTATATTTTACTATAAAATGTGTAGCAAAATACTTCCTGACCAATATTAGATTTAATCAATTTGCAAAGCATTTCAAAGGATTAAATAATCATTAACATCTGTCTTAATGTGTGAAGCTCTCTAAAGAACCCTATCAAAATTTAATTTGAATCCAGTGTTTGAGCAAATCTGGTTTAAACAATTTTTTTCTGAGGATAAAGGAGAGCTTCCTCTCCTCCGTTTTATGTGTCGTTATTTAAAATCTTTACCTTTGTCCCCAGAAAGGTAGAATGGAAAGTACATGAAATTGGAGGAGAAATGTATGACCTTTACTTTTCTCACAGGGATTTTTTGAAGGTTAACAAGATTTTCACTTGTTGCATGTTTGATGCCTTTTGATGAGAGAAACTATATAAACATCAAATATTATTCTAGGCAAAGGGTTCATTAATGCTTTATTTTCCATTAATATTTGCCAAAACCAAATTGGCACCGAGTGTAATTCTACAGAATGTTTGGCAACCACTTGTTTTCTGTCAAAGTCATGTCAATATACAGATGGATTCTATTTTCACAGGAACCCAAATAAAGTGATATTCAAGATTAAAATTTGGGATGAAATAACTATTAATGTGTGAAATGCCTTAAGGAATTTATGCAGTAATGCAAAACTGTGATGAAATGCAATAAAAACTAACTCAATTATAAGACCATTCAGGAAAATAAACGGAGTTGGATATGTTATTAAGATGACCATAGGCAATTTCATGTAATCATGCTGTACCGATAGCAAAGGGAATATTTTTAAATCACACGTGTGTAATTTTTAGAATAAGTGACTCTAGCCAGAAATAATTCCTAATGCTTATAAAGAAATTGCATTTCCCTTGAGGAAACCAGTGTTTGTTATTGGTAAGGATTGGTAAGGCATGTTGTAAAACTTTATTGATAGATTATGAAAAGAATCTGTGTATATATGCATGTGAGTGTACACAAAGACTAAACTGTTGATTGCCATAGCAGAGATCCTATGAAAGTGGAAGAACCTGTTGATAAAACATATGAAATGCTTGCTCTTTCACAGGGCTGAGTATAAATTAATTTTCTACACTGTAAAATTGATCTGAGATTAATTGACTTAATCATATAAAAAAGATGAAACAAATCTGTGACGAGAGAGACTACACCTCACCATCTTCTGCTGCTTTCAATGATTCCTTATTGATGGTAAATTTTGCTGTTATCTTAGATATTAGAGTAATAGCTACAAATGAGCTATCCATGGGTTTCTATGGAGCGTAGTGGGTGTTTGTCTATATACCAATGGAGGAGACTTATAAATAATATACAGCTAATAGATAGCATATATATATATATATATATATATATATATATATATATATATTCTAGTAGGGCTATGTATATAGATATACAACATATTGTCAGGGTCATAGTGTTATAGAAAAATAATAGAATGCTTCAAAATAATAGATACAATTTTATAAGCATGCCCCTCATTCTTCCTGCTAACAAATCCTAAAATTAATCAAAGCATGTATTTTGGATAATTGAATTACAATGTATCATCAGTTTAGAGGTGGTTAATGTAAATGGGGGTATTCCGAAAATATTGCCATTTGGAAAGACCTTTCACATTGGAGTGGTGGTGGGTATGAAGTAGTTGAACCTAATGATGCATTCATTCAAAGTTCAGAGAAACAGTTTATGAGATAGCACAGGAAATTCTTTCTTAAGTAGAAGGCCGGAAAGTTAAAGTCATGAAAGCAAAGTGAAATGGGTCTAAGAGAATAGTTTTAGTGATCTTTATTACTTGAAAAAATATTTTAAACAGGTTCATAAAGGGACAGAAAGTCAATGGAAAAATATCAGTTAAAAATATTAGTATACTGTCAGAATTAGTTGTAGATGATTTATAAGAACACATCTAGGAGAATTCCATGAGCCCATTAAAAACAGAATTAAGAAGATTAGTATGAGTCATTCTCTCTTCTTGCTCACATCTGATTTTTTAAAAATTTTATCTGGAAATCCTTGTATAGAACAGATCATTTATGCCCTTGGAGAAATAAATTCCACATCTTGCAGACTCATGAAATAGGAAAGTGAAAAAATTAATATGAAAATAAATAGCACAGAAAGTGATGGCAGAAGAAAAGAAAAAGTCAAACTCTAGGAAGACATAACATGTCAGGAGACAATGCAACTAGACAAGCTGCAGTTGATTATGAATTAGTCAACCAGAATAGCTTTTCAGTGATTTAAACGCAATTAAACAGTCACATCACCACATCAACATCATTTTAATATTCAACTTGTCACCTGTCAAAACAAGTTTTTCAAAAAATAGCTATCGTGTAAAGTATTCCACAGCATATTCAGAATATTCAGTCCTTGATTACATTTTATGAGTAAAGGACACATGAATAAAATATGTCCTACAGTTAATTTGATTGATCTTTGTTATAGTATGTAATGGTGATTGAGTAGTTCAGTGTTTAATTTAAGGCTAAAATCTGAATGCACCTTGAAATTCCAGAGACTGGATAATAAATGAAAAGAATAATCACTCACTTTGAATCTGGTAAGTTCAGCTTCTTTATTTTGAGTGATTTTTAACAAGGGTTTCTCAAATAGTATTTTTTAAGTGCACCAAATACTGTAAGGTCACCTGGTATAGCAAGAAAAATAAGTACATTTAATTTTTTCCCATCCCCTGACCACCATCCCTATCACTCGGTTAAACAAGAGAACAATCTTGTTTGAATGATAAAAGTTTCACTGGAGACTTTATACTTGTTATTCAGAGCAAATATGGGTTTCCTCACCTCCTCACCTTTGTTGCATCTCATACCATTGTGGATGTTTCCCAAATATTATTTTATAACCTTAAATCCAATTTGTAGTAGGGTGTTATGTTTCCTCATTGATTTTAACTAAAAAAATGTGAAATAAGGATACAATTTTATTACTAATCTAGTTACTTCAGGCATGTTATTTTCTTTTCAAATATCATACAAATAGAACAAAAGGTTCTCTAACCTTTCAAATAAAAGAAATAAATGATTTTGATGTTCTGCTCAATCTCTAAGAATTAGTTCTCACTTTCGTGGGGTGGTACCATTTAATAAGATTAAAAATGAAGCCCTTACTCTTGACCCATGGATAGGTTTAGGAAGCTTAAACAGATAAGGCACTTGATAAAGTGGTATTGGGAACAAAGTCATAGAATGATGATCATGACCAGAAAAATCAGGCCAGTTCCAGAAATGTGGAAGCACAGGCAGCTTTTGTTTCTGAGCCAAAGATTGGTATTTATAAACTTGATATCCTGGTAGAGAACTGCTACAAAATGGTACCCCTGTTAGAAAACCCATGGAAATGTGATACAAAAGACTCTCAAATCCTTTCCCCTGCACAGATCTCTCCAGCCTCACTGCTGCTCATTTGCAGTTTATTTCAATAAATTTGTCTGTTCTGTTCTCCACTGTTTCTGGTGAATCTTCTCACCCTTATGCCTCTGACCTCACCCCAATATTTCTCCCTACAACAGTTTTTTAAACACTTATAGAGATAATCCAAAAACTATATTTTAAACTGGAGGAAAGAAATTTCATGTGCCAGAGACCAGGAACTTTACTTAATTGATTTGTGATTGTCTAAAACTATAATCTGGAATCATAATATGACAGTTACTTTTACAAATAAATATTCTATTATCTTTATTGCTATTATTGCAGTTCAAAACTTATCTCAGAATTTTTCTTTTCAGGAAAGATATTGTTTCTTTCATAGGTATCACTATGTGAGGTCATAGGTCATGAGCTTCTTAATATGTGTATCTCACTTGCGACAGTTTTTAATACTCGTTTTAAAGAACCTGTATACAGTTAGTTTATTTTAACAGTGATCAAACAGCATGGAAACTATATCAAATGTTGAATCTACCTATGCCTCATAGTTATTATTATGTCTAAATTACACCATTTTTTATTTTAATAAGAAATGTATTTCTCATTAATTTTGGTGCTTGTTCTTCAGTATAGACTTTCTATCTAAAATAAGTGTGTTAAGCCAAAGAAGTTTTCTACTAGGAATTCAAGTGTTGACCATTTTCCTATTTTTTTTTTCATCTTCCAAATATTGTTTAATTTCTGCTATAGGCAGTCACTACCCTAAGTGTTGAAATTGGATATAAATCAAATGAAAGTCATGGACCACCTGTTGATAACAGATACTTAAGATATTAAATTTCAGCATCAAATAATTTCAAGTAAGGAAAGGTTCAGGGTGCTGTACTTGGTCCATCATGGATGGATGCTCCTGAATAGATTTTTAAGCTGTAAAACTTTACCTGATATCTAAAAGAAAAGTAGTTGGTGAGGTGAATGTATGAAGAAATCCAACATTCTAGGAATGTATCAAGTTTCAAAGGAAAGTAAGAGAATAATAATTGAAAATAGCTTACATTGAACTTGAAGTTTATAGTGATAGTACCTGAAAGTATTTTACAATTGTATTCTCATTATCGTATTATTAGCCAGATGGAAGGTATAGATTCAGATCTAATCTGCCTGAGCTAACTTTCCTAATGATATAGAGAGTATAGATGTTGAGAATCCAAAGTCATAGTTGCAGTATGGGAGAATTGTCAAGGTCTGGCCTTACCCTCCCTTTTATTCTCATTTTCTATTCTATCCCAGTACATAATCTTCATTCTAGACAAATGAGATGATGGTGAAATCTTAGCAGGTACTAAGCAAACTATATTTATTTTATATCCATCTCAGGACCTGGTTAAATGTCTTGCTCTAGTAGTCACTCAATAAATTTTTATTGAATTTTAATTAAAATTTCTATTGCCATGAAATATGGCTTCAACTATAAAGATTAGAATAGATAGTACATATTAAATGGAAAAGTAGAAGAGTTTTTT
>PVHY01011078.1:0-49331 GCA_004024945.1 Uropsilus gracilis | reverse complement strand
AAAAAAAAAAAAAAAAAAAAAAAAAAAAAAAAAAAAAAAAAAAAATTTCTGTTTATTTGCCTATATATGCTTATATATATATATATAAATATATTACATCATTGTATTCCCCAGTGTTCTCCCACCACCTTATCATCCATGAACCTGCATCTTGATCTTCTTGTGCTCCTTGCTTCCTGGATTTCTCCTTCCCCCTCCCTAGAGGCCCTAGAGGCTTGGCTCCATTCTGTTGTTAGCTTATTTTGAGTTTTTCTTGTTTTTTTGTGTGTTATTCCTATTTCCAGCTATAGGTGAGACCATATGGTTTCTGTCTTTTCCTTTCTGACCTATTTCCGCTAATATGATTTTCTCCAGGTCCATCCATATTATCACAAATGTGCCATATTTGTTGGTTTTGATTGCAGAACAATATTCCATTGTGTATATACACCACGTCTTTTTCACACATTCATCTGTTTGGGGGCATTTGGGTTGTTTTCATATCCTGACCATTGTAAATAGTGCTGAGATAAAACCCTGGAACAGAAGTCCTGCCAAGGATTTTGGGATTCTCCCATTAAGACTTGGGAGATAAACCTACTGGGAGATGAAGCTACTGGGATGTTTATCTCCCAAGGCTGAATGGGGGAATCCCCATTCTGAATGTAACAGCCTCTCTCCTCAATGCTCTCCACAACCCTCTCCTGGTAGGTTTCCCGCTAACTTGCACCTATTCAGGAAGCTCACATTCCCAAATCCTTAAGCACTGGGCAAAACAAAGATGAACTTCCATTCAACTCTGAACTAAGAAGAAAAAAAAAAAAGGAAAAGAATAAGGAAGAAAGAAAAGAAAATATTTGGTCAATCAAATGACATTAGTCTTCATTTACCCAGCTATCTCTTAGTTTCTTTTTCTCTTCTTTCTTCCTGTTTCTCTTTTTTAAATAAACATAAAATAGCACATCAAAATAACAATGCCTGAGTGGTTGGGAAGAAGAAACCCAAGTTTGATGTTGCTTTGCTCCTAACAGAATGAAAAAACTCTTAAACCCAAACCCTATAATTCAACCCAACTTGTCACTACACTCTGATTAAAGCATTTTTTAAAGTAACAGATAGGAAGTTGAGATCTGCACTGAGATAAAGATGGTTAGCACAGATCAAAAGAAATTGTACATATGTCAGTTAGATTAAGTGACAGGATGTGGGGAAGCTGTGGGTTCCCTATCCAGTTACTTTCTGCACAAGTACATTTGCTGAATGTAGGTAAGCTACCAGGCTAGCACAAGTGAACAAAAATCAAGACAATTAATGGAAAGCAATTGATAATTCAATAATGGCTAAGTTTGTTCTGATGTGAATCCAAGACCATATTCTTTCTAATGAGTAATATTACTGTAGGCTTTGTTTGTTTGTTTGTTTGTTTGCTTGCTTGCTTTTAGAGACTAGGTCTCGCTATGTTACCCAGGGTAGTTTCGAACCTGCAGACTCAAGTGATTCCTAGCCTCTGTCTCCCAAGTAGCTGGGATTACAGGCATGTGCCACCATCCCCAGCTACTGTAGGTTTTTATAACGATCTATCTGGTCCTGCCTGTTATAGCAAATTATCTTTGAAACTTTCATCTGACATTTTTAAGGGGGTCAGCAATACATTTTAAGTGCTGTATATCCCCCATATGTAACTTAAATAATTAGATAAAATTCCCCCAATTCTGTCAGGAGGGAAAATATTTAAAATCAGCACCTTTAAATATTTTAAATCCCACCCAGGTTGTTTTGGGAGACAGCAGAGACATGAAGTAGAGAACAATGCCGGTAATCTATGCACCCAGGAAAGAATGTAAGATTGTTTTTTGAGGTGCAAGATATGAGAAAAGGAATAGGAGAAATATTATTTACTTGTTAAGTAAAATGTCAAAGTTATAAACAAGGACAGCTTGGTCATAAGACAGTGTGGATAATGCCACCTATTTTCTGGCTGCTACTCATACATTACATTTCACATTGAAGCTAATCTTGGCTAATTGAGCTCAGGCTATAAATCAGAGAGATTAAAAATCTGTAATAGTTAAATCCTATGCAGCTGAGCACAGGGATTGCTTCCTTACTTACCATAGGCTTTAAAAGCTAAAATTCTGAGCTGGAAAAGAGTCTCTTATTTACTTCACTAGGCTTTAAATGCCTTAGTTTAGTAATAACCAGATCCAATCAACATTTAGCCAAAGCAATACCATCCCTTGGTAATCCAACAGATCAGAATTAGATGAGGGCACTGAATTTCTTGCCAGCAGCACAAAACTAAAGAGCAAGGAGAAGGGTGGGCCAAAATCTCTCATGATAAATTTTTGCATTTATTTTGATTTTTTTAATATTATTTACCTTGATTATTGAGGTTCTGTCACTGAAATTTTGAAACATCCAAACTCGGTGTTTCACTCACTCACAGTGGTCCTGGATCTGGTAACCCATCCCAATATTATGTGACTGTCAGACTCAGGAATTTCTTCCTTACGTCTAACCCAGTTTCTCAACCTCTGCATTATGGAACTTTGGGGCGAGATAGTTCTTTGCTATAGATGCTGTTCTTTGTACAAGGTTTGTACAAGGTCCTGTTCTTTGTACAAGGTTTGGCGGCATCTCTGATTTCTACACTTTAGACGCTAGGCACACTCACCCTCTAACCCTGTCAAATCACTGCTTAGTCATTGATCTAACCAAAGTCCCTCAAGCTGCAAACTACTCCATTTCTTTCTATTGTGTCCTCAATAGAGATAAAAAGCAGCTTTTCATCATCTTCTAAATAACAGCCCCAAGAGATCCTTTGCTTTGTAGAGTGTGTGTTTACTTTATAATCAGATTAGAGTGATGATAATCATGTTAGCATGTCTAGACTTACCAGGGTCAAACTCTTGGCCTCTGTAAGGTTTATGACAGTCTAATTTCTGATATCTTGGTAGACTACTTCACCATCTAAAGCAGTAGCTTCTCCAGAAGTTTCAGAGATGCCTTGTAATTACACTCTCTTTGTTAAGCGTGAATTCAACTCCCTCTTTGCATTAGGCCACAGAGAAATCTTACCGCTCCATCCTCCACCACATTTCATGCTCTTCAAAGTAAATTTCATCTTGCAATTTATCAATAATCTTTAAGTAAGCTATCATATCTTCTTCCATCTCAGAAGATAAGGACTATGAGTCAGAGTATATTAATACAGCAATTTACTACCTCTGTGATCTTTGCTCAAGACAGATATTTAGTAAAGCACTATTAACTATTCAAACGTATCATGAAATGTTTAAAGTCCAAAATTAGAAATCAAATTATACTTAGAAGGTAAAAATCCATTTGTTGGTACCAATTTTGTAATGGCTTTCTGAAAATCCCCATAATCATCCATGCAAATGCAAGATGAATTAGGTTGTTAGATAACAAATGAACTAGAAGTTGTTTCCAGTGATACATAATCTGCCTCCTTCACCCTACACTCTTTTGAACTTGATAAAATTCTGGGTAGTTTTTTTCCAAGCAGGAATGATATATGTAGAAGTCAACTTATAACCAAGATGAGTTTGCTTATTAAACTAGGTTGCTGACTGCAAACAACAGAAACTAACTCTGGCTGATTAAGCAGAAAAAGTTACTGGTTACAGAGCTGTTGAACAGTTAACAAGATAGAAAGCAGGCTAAGAAAGGAGACCAGGTTAAGGGAAGGAAAACCGGGCTACAGGTGGATCTCAGTCAAAAACATGCCACTTAACACTTCCGGTGTGGAAAACCACCACTGCTGATCCAACCACCAACCAGCGGATGCTGCTAGTTGCCTGGCAGCCAAAAAACAGTGGATTTGGATGGTTCTGCCCTAGCTAGCAACATTTTAGTACCTTTGGGCTCTCCACAGTTTCTGCATCTTTATGCCACCAGGTCTCAGCTCAACATCAAGAGCAAGGATATCTGTTGAGCAGAGCTCAGGATATGTGTCTGTGACTCACCACAAAAGGAGGTTGGGAAAATGTCTGGACTCAGTTTCTAAAGTGGGAAGCAGACAACTAAGAAAATGACTATCAGGAGTCATATGTGGAAAGAAGAAGAAATGAGACAGAAGAGATTGACAGCGATCTGTGAGGCGAGCCCACAGAACGGGGATCCTGGAAGGATGTCCAGGTCCAACTTTAATGAAGTTGTGAAGCCCCTTATATAACCTCAGCAAGGAAATGTTACAATGATGTAATGAGGAAGTAGCAACGTGTTTGTGACAGGGAGGCAGGGAGGATGCAGGGATGTGTGATAACAAGAGAATTTACCTGTAGGGGCAACAGTCATTACTAATAGGTTGTATGTCTCTTGAGACATTCCAAAGAGGTTAAGAAGCTGGGTCACAGGTGAGAGACGTGCTATTGTCAACCCTCTAGTGTGCCAGAGGGGGCTAGAGAGATGGGAAGTGTTCCTCTTATCTGAAGCTCCATCTCTACCTGCTTCCACGTTCCACAAATGACAACTGTCCTTTACAAAGTGATGAATAATCCCTGAAACAAATCCAAACTCCATTTCTGTGAGTCCTCTTCCTTCTCCAACCCCTGCCACCACTAAAACTCTGCTCTAATAAGCCCAGAAAAGTTGTACAGACTGTAAAGTAAGAAAGTCCCAGGCAGGATTGTTCCATTTTGTTCTAAGGAAGCAGAAGGGACTTTGGTCTAGGTGCTCAATCAGCAATTCCCTTCTGGACCTCCCCTTTGGTGTCTACATCTCCAAGACTATTCACTCAGGGATCTGAGCCCCGAGGGGCCAGCACCCCCTGACGGACATGGAAGGGTTTGTCTCCTGGCCCTGGAAGAATTTTGACAAACTTGTTGCTCAACTAAGTGGTCCATTTTCAGGTATGTTTCAGAATCCAAGATCCCAGGAGCTCAAACCTGTGGGAGCTCAAGGAACTGTAGGGAACTGAGAAGAGACTCAGGAGATGGTGTGACCAAGATGCTGCTGTTATGCCTGGGATGGAGAATAAGGCCCAAGCAGCTGAGGCTGAGGGCTACGGGGTGCAGCGCAGTCTGGTTAGTAACCTGCTCTGGTAAAATACAGGGAGGGATAAAAGCAAGCAGTTTCACCTGCAACAGAGCCTTTCCTTCAGTGCCAATGTACTTTCCTCACATGCTTTTCTCCTCACAGCAAGCAAGTGCATGTGGAGCCAGGGACGATGAAGTTAGTCGTATTGAACTTACTCCATTTTTCTCAAGTCTTCAAGCGTGAAGCGTTGCAAGCCTCCATATGTACACTGGGGAAAGAAAAGAAGGGGGCAAAAAAGAACTCTGCTAAGGAGAAGGCTGTGAAAAGAATACGGCAAGATCAAGCAACACAATTTGAAATCTTAATCTGAAATGGTGCCTTGAAAGCCGCACTTTCCACATTTCTGAGTGGGGCCCTTCAAAACTCCATGTCAAATCATGTTATAACCTTGCTTCTTATCTGTTTGTGATGGTTTTTTCAAGGGCCAGTAATTCCCCCAGATGTGGCAGAAAAGTTCATAGAGATTTGCGCTCTTGACTAAGCTCCCTGCGCTGCTTTTTGTGAAGTGCTGGCAAAGGAGAGAGAGCTGTGCTCCCTTTCAGGACTCAGTCAGGCAAATGCCAAGAGACACAGTCCAGAAGAAAATTGGAATCACTTACTTAGTCAGATAAGCCACAGAACTTAATATATTATACCCTTGCCTGCTATAGCCAGGTACAATGTCCTTGCGTATAGGCAAAGAAAACAAACAGGTATACCTATGAAGGAGGCTGTTTTGGTGTCCTCTTCCCTGACATCCTCCTGTACCACCCAAGTCCATTATCAAAGATGGCCTGGAGTTCTGGGCCCTGGTTTGCTGCTGGGAGTGACTGAGGCTGAGAATGGGAACAGACAATTCCAGAAACCATCCTAGCTGTGGAGGGCATCATCTGCCTTATGGAAGGACAGGGGAGAGCCCACTTTGAATCCTCTTCTCTTGACCTGGTGGCACCTGGCTGACCTGGAACGTCAACAGGAAGAGGCCTGTATGACAAGGTCTGAGCAGCACCTTGCAGACCAGGGCACAGGCACAAGTGTCAGCTGGAGCCAGGGGTAAGGCAGCCAGTGGAGTACGTGAAGTGAGTCAGGTGTAAGGCAGGAATGATAAGAAAAAAACATATCGAGCTGAGCACAGTGGCGCATGCCTGTAAACGACAGCTTACGGAGTCACGGCGGAGTCTGGGGATTGTGGTTCCAGTCCTGTCCGGGGCAATGCAGGGAGATCTAGTCCCAAAAAATAGCTGGGTGTGGTGGCACACATCTGTAATCCTAGCTACCTGAGGATTGCATGAGTCTGTGGCACCATGGGCAACATGAGCCAGTGCTTCCATGGACAAAAATAGCAAGACCTAGTCTCAAAGAAAAGAAAAGAAAAAGAAAAGAAAACACATCAGCCGGGAATGGTGGCGCGTGCCTGTAGTCCAAGTGCTGGGAGGCAAGAGACCTGGAATTCTTTGAGTTCATGGGTTCAAGATTACCCCAGGCAGCATAGCAAGACCTAGCCTAAAAAAAAATAGCAGGGCATGGCGGCACGAGCCTATAATACCATCTACCTGGGAGGCTGAGGCTGGGGATCGCTTAAGTTCACGGAATCGGGACTACCCTGGGCAACACAGCAAGACTTAGTCTCAAAAAAAAAAAAAAAAATCTACCATGTTCCATTTATTTACTTTTACTAAATACTTATTTTAAATAAAGAAAAATGTTCTGAAACCAAAGCAACAATAGTTCCATTTGCAAACCGATAAGCTTCCTAGTATTCGACATGACATCTATTGCTCCTTTTCCTCTTGATGGTCAAGAGACTCAAAGCTGTATTTTGTGTTTCCCTTTGATTTTTTTTTTTGGAGGGGGGGTCATGATGGCTTTTTCTCTCCTTTTCATTCCTTTCCTTTTAAACATATATGCGCACATGCACACACACAAACACACGCACAGATTTGCCTGAAAATCTATGAAAATGTGATATAGATAACATAAGTAAAAAGCAGGTGAACTATTTCAGAACTATTTCAGAGTTTCTAAGTCCTTATTATTAAGTTCTGTGCTGCTTTTTATTTTCTTATTTTATGAATGTTCATGTAAATCTTTCTACTGAATGTCCATACTCAATCGAAAGAACCCTCAGATTGATTCTGAATTCTGTCTCTATTCGTGAACTTCAAAGTTATCCTTAGTTTAAAAATATCTTGCTATCTTCATTTTTAGGACTTGAAGTATTTTCCTTTGGAAGCTTTTTGGTTTTGTTTATGGTTTTGTTTATCTTTCCTTTTTATTTTTACTTCCCTTGTTTCTATTTACAAGCCAAGATTATGAACAGAGATGATACACTTTAGGAAGGAGCTATAGATCCAAAATTAATCTCCAGCAAAGTTAACTCCTGCATAAATTAAGTCAAATGTGTTTTCAACATCACAAATCAAGTGTAATAGGCATAAATAAAACATGAACCTGGCTCCTTCATTTATAACTTCTTATCTGTGATACTTCAATACAGTAATAGCAGACTTGTTTTTGCATTTTTCTTCTTTTTCAGAGCTGTTGGGCTAGCCAGCTCAAAGATTATAATACACATTGTAAAATTGCATAGATTCTCTGCCTGGGGGAAAAAAAACACTAATAATCAGAAGAACCCTGTGCAAACAGGCAAAACAGTATGACCTTCCTCTTAGGATCAGTAGAATGCTAGGGAAGATCTAGAATGAGAGTGGGGGAATGATCCAACAGTAACACCATGGCCAGTTGTGACTTTCAGGTTATGGTACAGCAACAATTTAGTTTTGGGGAAAACCATGAGGTGGGAAGAAAATAGGTGGTCAGGATGCCCACTTGAGAGTTAACCTGTAGTGGGTGCTATAGCACACCTTATATCACTATATTGCCCAGGGTAGTCTCGAACCCATGGACTCAAGAGATTCCTAGCCTCAGCCTCCCAAGTAGCTTGGATTACAGGTGCGTGTCACCATGCCCAGCTTTTTTTTTTCTTTTCTTTTCTTTTCTTTGGCCATACTGTCCCTTCAACAGCTGAGTTTCAGTCTCCTCTGGGAAATGATGCCCCACCCATCTGCCAAGACCAGAGCAGGCCACAGTACAAGCAGAAAGACCGGTCCCTCTTAAAGGAATGGTTTCTTCTTCCTGAATATCTCAGCATCAATTTATGTACCAAATAGAATGCAAGCCACCTAGGTCATTTAAATTTTTCTGATAGTCACATTTTTAAAAAGCGAAAACAAAAAGGATTTAATTTCAGCAATGTATTTTGTTTAACCAGCTATATGCAAAATAATACCATTTCAGTACCCTACCATTTTCGAAATTGCTAGTGAAACATGCTTTTTAATATTGTCATCAAAATCCAGTTTATAGTTTATCCATGCATACATTTCAATTCAGACTAGACACATTCCAGGTGCTTATTAGCGTCATTGTATTCAACAGTTCAGTTCCAACCAGTGTTTTAACTCAAAATCTATCCTTTGATCAATATACCGGTGGTAAGTTCCATGAGCCAGGATCAATGAGATTGTCATCTGAGGGCTCACTGAGAACTGCTTGATCTCAAAGAACCCTTGCCTCTCTAAGTCTTGAGCTTTGTGGTCTCTGTCGCTAAAATCTCCTACGGCTGATTGAACCAGTCTGATCTGCTTCCCATCCATCCAGCAAAATTTGAATTAGGGAGCTAAATACAGGTCCTGGAAGTGTTGGGGCCCCTGCACAAAACATGGACCCATTTTCACATGGTCACGTGATTGGGTTTTTCTACCTTGTGAGGCAAAATGTCACCTTAGGTGATTAAAAATCATTATGTCCTCCATGAGTTTCATCATTTTGTATTGTGATCTTTTGTTTGATGATCTACGAGGATCCTGAAAACCTGAGTTAATGATATCTTCCTCCGAAAGTGACTTTATTCTGAAGTCATGTGTGCTCTTTATGAATCTTTCTGTGGGCCCCACTGCAGACCACAGATGAGCTTCTGATCCCTCCTTCCTGGCTGGTGTTGACATGGATCCTTCCAGCTTTGCAATTTGCTTTCCTCTCAGTTCTAGATTTAGCTCACTCTGCATGTTTGTCCATTCTTCTGCTTTGCTTTGTCATCCCAGAAAGTTTCCTGTGTTTCTTGGAGGAGCTCAGAGTATTAAAGGTATGTTATCAATATTAGCAGCAATACGTCTATCCATTGATATGTGAAATTAATTGCTCAGAATCAAATATATATTTTAAAGGTATGTTATCGTGTGAACTTTAGGCCATCATGGTAGAATATTAGATCCGGGAACCCTACGCACCACTCTGTCAAAAGTGCCCTCAGTTTCTCTGTTAAGATAAGCTACAAAGACTTCTCATCTGATTAGTGTATCCAACATTTAGTGCAAATTTGGCACAAGCAGAACTCTCTGGAAATGAGATTGGTATCTCTTCCTCTGATGAGAGACTCATGTATTTGTATCAGGCTTCAGTTCATGGTCATTTACTTTTTAGAGTTTCTGGCAACATGGTGAGATGAGATCATATTCTATGTGTTGTAATATGTATAAAAATCTACAAGTTGTTTTTTTATTTAATAATGAATTGCATTCACTTAGCTACCTTATTCTTTGATAGCTGCATAATATTCCATAGTATGTGTCCCAGATATCAAACAATTTCATGATTGATGAACATTTAGATTATTTTCATTTTTATATCACAAAAAGTGCTTTAATACATATGTATATATATATATATATATACACATGCCATATATACTTAAATTTGCATGTACATTAACATGTGAAAGTAAATATACAGAAAGGATTTCCCAAAATGATTTTTGGTTTAAAAGAAATGAATATTAAATATTTTGAAGTATGATTCTAATTTATCTCCTCCCAAAGTCATGCTAATGTAATTGTGCTGCTTGTGACAGAAACTACTAGTGACAACACCATGTCCATTTCCCCTCATTCCTTTGTAAGAGGTCCCTATCTTGTTTGAGAGTGGTGGCATGACAGTTAAAAACTGCCATACACCCTTCACAGGCCAGACCACACTGTGAGTTGGGAAAAACTCCCTCTTGCCTTAATTGCCTCTGGCAAACTGGAGACAAAATTCTAGCACCGATCCTGTGAAGATGTGATGGCCCCACTGCTCCTCCAAGATATTTACCTATAAAAATCCCCCTAAACAAAAAAACAGTGACCACCTGTGAAAAATCCCCCTGCCCAATTACCCCTCAGAAACGAATATGTTACTATGTTAAAGCAATTTAATTGTCTTCCTCACTGTTTGTCTTTCATTTTTTTCTTTATTTATATATGTTTCACATAATTGTAATCCCAGGGATTTAACTCCCCACCCTCCCCTCCATTCCCCCCCTTTCCCTCCTGTCCAAAGTTGTGTGCTTCAGTTTGGTGCTTAGCTTGTTTTGACTTTTCCTCAAGGCTTTTGCTTATTTTTTCATATATCCCATATATTAGTGAAACCATTTGGCTTCTGTCTTTTTCTTTTTGACTTGTTTCTGCTAATATGATCTAAGTACATCCATGTTGTCATAAAATCATTGAATTTGTCATTTTTAATTGATGAGTAATATTCCATCATGTATATATACCACATTTTTTTCATTCAGTCATCTGTTTGGGGGCATTTAGGTTGCCTTCATGTCCTTGCAATTATAAATTGTGCTGCAGAAAACATCTGAGCTCAGGTGTCCCTTTGTACCCACATTGAGGTCTCTTTTGGGCAGATTCCCAGGAGAGCAATTGCTGGCCAAATGGTAGTTCCATTTTTATTAATTTGCAGGTCTTCCACACAGCTTTCCATAGTGGTTGAACTAGTTTACATTCCCACCAGCAGTGTAGTAGTGTTCCTTTCTCTCCACATCCTCGCCAGCAATTCTTGTTGCCTGTTCTTTGGATGTGGGCCATTCTTACTGGTGTAAGGTGGTATCTCATTGTGGTTTTGATTTGCATTTCCCTTATTGCTAGTGACATTGAGCAATTTTTCAATTGCACCGTTTGCCTTTCTTTGAAATTCACCTGACCCTCACCCTGTGTCTCTATAAATACCCCTTTCTTTTGTTAATAAATTGTCATTTGATTCATCACTTCCAAATCAACCCTTAGCCTCTGGCGAAGCCATCTCTCTCATGGTCTCTTTCTCATACCTTGCATTTGGCCATGAGCAAAAAACTGCATTTCATGATCTCACTTTCAACATAACTATGACTGGCCACTAACTGTGGGTGAAGTGTGGCGTGGAACATTCTGGAATACTTGCTATTTAAGTTAGGCCACTTCCTTCCTATCTGCCTTTATTCTTCAAAACAGCCTAATGGTTGTCTGAATAGCATTCCAGTCACCATCTTGGACCATGAAATGATCTTGAAGAGACTATGCAAAATAGATAGTGGAAAAGAAAGGAGGTTGACTCATGAAGAACCACAGTATAAGGTAGACTGCCTCCCTCTTAACCTTCATTATCAAAGAGAACTCACTGTATTCTGGGTCTTTGTTACATGCAACTGAATGCAGTTCTTAAATGCTGTCCAATCCTTTTGAATCATTTCACTAACTAGCCCATCTTTGCTGAGCACTTGTCTTGGGTCAAGTCCTGTGCTATGAATTCTCATCATCAAGCCAGTGCCCACAATCCAGATCAGACTGTCCTTTTTAGATGGGTCAAGGCCGCCAGATACATGATCTTCTATTTCCCCATCTCTTCCTAAATAGGGGTCTCAATCCACAGGGCTGATGGGCATAACTTTAAATCCCCACCTTTGAATCTGATCAAAGGAAAGTAGTCTACAGACACAAACACACGACCCATACACACAGAAAACCAACTAGTATCTCACAGCATCCATGAAGTTTCCTGGGCTAGAAGCAATCTTTACGTCCACCTGGGAAATTTTCCAGAATAACACGGTAGCTCCCTTTAAGAGAAGGTGTGTCTGATGAAAAGTCTAGCCACTTGGTAGAATAAAAACTATAAAATGAATAATTCAAAACTACTATTAAATCAATGTACTTTCTCTTGGTTTGTCAACATGGACTTTTCAATTAGACAATTTTATTGTAGCAATTATCAGTGGTACAGCTTAGCGACTGCTGTCCGAAGTTATGGTCTTTTCAGGCTAACAATCTATATTTGCTATTGAATGAATGTAACGGCTGCAGCCTTTCAAAGATGAATGGGCTTTTGTTGCAGCTAAGCTTGTTTCTGTTGCTGGGAAGTATGAGCCGGAGTGACTTCTTTCCTTATCTTTCCCCAGGGATCTTCCCTGAGCTCCTTCCTCAGGGTCCCCTCCTACTCCCTGTCAGGGGTACCACCCTGTACCCCCCTGCTGGTGACAGTTATCTCAGATAATGCCTGACAAGGTCTGAGTTCCAAACCAAACCCCATTTCTCCTGGTAAATAAAGACCGCACATAAAAACTAATTTTATAGGTAAAGGTGTGTTATGACAACATAGTCTGAAAAGGTGAGAACCTGTTCCCCCCAAATCACACACAATATTGTTAACCAGTGTTACTGCCATAAAAATAATACAATTAAAACTGTAAAGTTCATTTTAATCTATATGAGGTCCTGCTGAACTTGTCAAATGGGCATCAATTGTTGAGTGAGTTCACATTGTGAACAGACTAACCAAAGTAACTCCATTTTGCTTAAAACCTTCATGTTGAAGCCAGTGTCCTCTCCCTACCTTCAGTGGAAAGTACCCACCATGGCCGACTGGTCTAGCAGCCTGTTTCTGCCTCCCCTTATTCCTGGTTGTTCCTGACAACTGTCTAGTCCACCTGATAGATGATGGACGCTCTTCATCCTGATAGGTGATGGAGCATTGCCCTCCTGATAGATGATGGATGTCAGCATTACTGGAAGTTATGGGAATGAGTCCCACCATTATGGGAACATGGGAACATGTCCTATACCTGCTTGCTGGCTTCACAATAGGGGGCAGTGGTGGTTTTGTCCTATAAAAGGTTGTTGCAGAGACTGCTTGGGATTTCTCTTGTCTAGCTGGCTTGGTGACCCTGGTTCACCAGTAATAAGCCTGCAGCTTTGAACTTCAGTCAGAGGTCTACGGCCATACCACCCTGAATGTGCCCGATCTCGTCTGAACTTCAGTCAGAGTCCTTGTGTCTTGTTGAGCGGCCCACAAGTTACAACAGTTCACAGTCAACACAGTCAATCCCAGGGGATCTCTGTTGGAAGTAATGAGCTATCTAACCTGCTGTGGGGAAGCAACACTGGATGCCAGAAATTCTGGCTCCCCTATATTCTATCAGCATCATTACCTCAGGCAACTCAATGGATTGTTCCATCTCGGTTTCCTCATCAGTAGAATGAGGGTAACACCTCTATTTCCTAGTGCTAGAATACTTACCTAAGACTAATAGATGACAATTCCTTGGGCACAAAGCAGATCATTCCTCTTCTGTCAATTAGGAAAAGCTCTTGGATTCAGAACATATTGAGTCTATTAACAAGCCATGCTCCTTAAGTAAGGGGAAGGAGGCTTCCGGTCATGGCAATGTTTTATTACTGCTGTTCCTCCTTATCCTGCTAGTAGCAGTGTATACACTATAACCTGCAGATCTTCCATACCTGATGGCAAAGATGGTGTCATTTGCCTTAAAGAGAATGACAAGCCTGCGGAAGGCAGACAACTTGATTTTACCCCTTGCTTTAAGGTCCCAAATCATGAGACAAAAGTTCAGATGGACCCTTTTTATCTTCCTCCCTCGCATTTATTTGTAAGGCCTCCCAGTAGTTTCCTCAGAGGTCAGAAGACAAGTCTTCATTAAAGGTAGAGCATGGTGACCCATTCACACTGGCCCATCTGACCCATTCACATTGGCCTATCTGAGATTTATCTGGTGTCTGCATTAACAGTCCACCAGTATCACAGGATGGAAGTTCATCCTCTGGGGCACAGCACTGACATATGGGTTGAAGGGTTTCTCTTGGACGTCTTCCCCTCTTGTGAGTTGAGTGCCTTCCATCTTGATTTCAGAAATCACTCCTCCCTAGGAACCCCCTGGGTCACCTGAAGATTTCGGGCCTCACTGGGCCTAGTAAATAACAGCCCACCCCAGGGAGCCGGCCTTCTCAGGGTGCCCTTTCCCCATGGCAGTCAGGCAGTTAGACATGAACTGCACTAATTACCTGCCCCAATTTTCTTCTTGTTTTCCCAGGTTGGCCCTGATAGACCTGAGGAGAGGGAGGCCGGCAGGACCAAAAACTAGAGCCTCCTCTCCCCTGCTGGTTGCTAATGAGAGTCTCTGTGGACTAACACCTGCGGTTGTTACTGTGTTGACTCTTTTGCAAGTTATTTATCCTTTGCTCATGTATATCCTTGTAGCCAACATCAAATAATTACTCAGCACCATCTGGTACCCTGGGACATGTTCCCCTGAAGTTAGGGAGTTTGTGTCTTTGTTTCTATGTCCTCCTCAGGTTTCTGCCTGTCCTGGTGACTCTATTTCCCACATTCGTGTGCCCTGTGTCCTGTCTCTGCTCTTAGCAATGGCTCATCACATTTGAGGGCGTCCTTCTCAAATCCACTTACATCCATACACTCTCGTAAGTCCCTTACATGTGCTAAGGTGAATCCTCACAGGAAACCTATGAGGTAATGATATTCTGCCCCCTTTGAACAGGTGAGGAAAGTAGTCATAGGCCTCACACATACACCTCTTCCCTTTGTATGGGTCTGTTTTACTCGCCCCAGCCTCGCCACATTTTTTTTTTTGAAACTAGGTCTCGCTATGTTGCCCGGGGTAGTCCTGATCTCATGGATTCAAGTGATTCCCAGCCTCAGCCTCCCAGGTAGTTGGGATTACAGGCACCTGCCACAGAGCCCAGCTGCTTTTTCAAGACCAGGTCTTGCTATGTTGCCCAGGGTAGTCTTGAACTCGCAGACTCAAGCAATTCCTAGCCTCCCAAGGATGGGATTAAAAGCATGAACCATCATGTCCAGCCTCTATACATATTATTTTAATGAGAGCACTTGTTTCCCTGACTATCACAATTACTGCAAAAGATCATGGGCCAGTCTGATCAGTGAGCCTGAATCCCAAGACATCTGATGAATTCTTGGGGCTAAGTACCCTCTGTCCCCTGTGGTTTCTCAGCTGGGATGACCCACACAGTCACTTGCCCCAACCCCCACATCCAGTGGGAAGGAAGAGCTTGCCAAGGAAGGTAGGTCACCCAAAGGCAAGAGACAACCTGGAATAAGCTTTGGTTCAGCCATACCATATGATTATCCCTGATGAAGGTGATTAACCACTGTTATCATTGCTGAAGTGATTATGCACTGTTACACACTTTAAACAAAATGAACCCAGCACAATTAATTTCCTTAGTCTTGGAACCCAAAAGACATTACTAACCCACTAATTCCAGGACCCGTGTCCTTTCTTGCCAACTGAGCTGACCTGTGCAACCTCCTTCACACACACAAGATTCCTTCCCCCTCTGCCAAGTCTCCTTCACCTCAGTTTCCTTCATTGCTCTGCCCCTCTTCTCAATTCCTGCACAAATTTAGCAATGGATGCCAAGGCTCACTGCCTCTTCTTACCATACGTGATCTCATCTGTTCAACTAAATTTTAAGTCGCTCAAGTTCAGGGATTATGTCTGATACGTGAACCAATCCTGAAGAAGTTCGGGGGATGTAAGAACTAAATGTGTCAGCACATGCTGTGTGTCAGACACGGTTGTAAGCCTTTTCCATGCCCTGAGTCTTTAAATTCTCACCGCAAACTGGATCATTGCCCTTAGAGCACAGAACAGGAAAGCAAAGCTTGGTCAAAAGGAAGTTTGACCAAGGTCAACTGCGAGGAGGTGGTGGAATGTGTGTTTTCTCCAGGTATTCTGGGCTCCAGACGTACAGCCTTGATCACTGCTCCACACACTTGATCACTACTTCCAGGGGCCGCTCAGTGACCCCTTGACCCCTGTGACCCCTTGACCCGTTGGTGGAAGAGAAGTTACACTTGCACCGCACGCACCTAAAGAGGTTTTGCTGCTTCTGGAGGGGTCCCAAGTGCCTCTGATCATCTGAGAGTTTTGGTTTCAGCTTTTTGGTCTTTTTGAGACTAGGTCTTGCTATTTTTGCCTATGGAACCGCAGGCTCACATTGCCCGGGGTACCACAGACTCAAGCAATCCCCAGCCTCAGCTCCCCAGGTAGCTGGGATTACAGGCGCGCACCACCATGCCCAGCTATTTTTTTTTGGAACTAGGTCTCACTATGTTGCCCCAGACGGGACTCGAACCGCGATCCCCAGCCCCAGCTGCGCTCCATAGGCTGACACTTAAGGCACACACTACCGTACCCGGCTCATCTGAGAGTTTTGTGCCCTCCTAGTAAATACCCACCTTCATGTGCACACACCAAACATGCACACGGACACGCGCACACACACTGACAGAAAGAAAGCTGTCCACCGCAAGTGCGATTCTGAGACCTCGAGCATATCTTCACATTACACTTCAGTCCTCTGTTATGGCTGATTCTCAGGTGTATGGGAACGTTGTTGGCTCCACTAACCCAAGGCTCCACCAAAGATGGATTAAGACAGGAGACTGATCTGGCAGGAGAGAGTTTGCTCCCAGGGCCTCTGGCCTCCTTATCCTGCAGCGTCTACAGATGCAGTAGGTTCCCACACCTGCCTTTGAAGGATGCTTGTTTTTTCCAGCAGCAGTACTCTGCCCTCCCTTAGGGGGCCACCAAGCCCCCACAATATCTGACAGTTAAGCAGGGTGTCAGGGAACAAGCACACAGCCCACAGCAGCTGATGAGAGGGACTCCGAGGCCACCAAGGCCACCGTGAACCTTACTATAATGCAGAGAAACTCCCCCTTAATGAGGTTGGGAAGAAAGAGCGTGCATAGCAGTCACCATCAGCAGACCATAGGTCCCAACATGCTTGCCTTTCCTAAGGAGAGGATGCTGCTTCCCCCAGAAGAACCAAGAGGGAGGGCCTCCCAGGATTACATAAGGGGTTACTTGCTTTGGATTCTGGGAAGCGCACATTGGTCTCTCCAGTCTCTTCTCTCATTTGTTTCCCTATAAATACTTCTTTTTTGTGTGAGATTAGGTTTCACTATCTTACCTGGGGTAGTTCTGATCCGTGGACTCAAGTGATCCCCAGCCTCAGCCTCCAAGGTAGCTGGAATTACAGGCACCCACCATGACGCCCACCTGCTTTTTCGAGAACAGGTCTCATTATGTTGCTCAGGGTAGTCTTGAGCCCGCGAACTCAAGCGATCCCAGGCCTCTTGCCCCCCAGCACTTGGACTAGATGTAGGCGCATGCCCCCATAAATACTTTATATTGTTGGAATAGCTGCTGGCTTTATTTGAGGTCAACCAAGGAATGTGACTGGAGGTGATCGAAAGACTTAACAGAGCATGTGAGGGAGTGCACATCGGCCTCCGGCCAGACTCCCAGAGCCACATTGCTCTTGTCTCTCTACAGGAAGCTGTAGCTGCCCTGATTTTTTCACAGAAATCTTTTATGATTCTTCAGCTCTTCCCTCCATTGCATGAGTCACCTATGGCAGCTCTAGAACATGCCACCTGGCTAGACCCTTTCCTCCATGGGTGGTGGGCCATGAATGAGACTCTGAAGTGAAGTTTGTAGGGAGAAGAGAAGCAGTCATTTTTGTAGCTCCTCTCTCAGCTCCCTAATCTCTCTCTCTCTCTGTCTCTCAACCTTACCCCCCCTTGCTTGATGCTTGATGCTTCAGTTCTGCTGACAATTGGACAGTTTTAAATTTTCCGTCCATTTGTTTGTTTGCTTTCCTTTTATCCTGCATATAGATGAGCCCATCCAATATTTCTTTTACTTTCTGACTTATTTCTGCTAGCATGATTCCTTCTAGGCCCACCCATGCTATCACAAATGCAGCAAATTTATCTTTTTGATTGCTGAATAATATTCCATTGTGTACATATACCACAACTAACTGATCCATGTGTCTGTTTGGGGGAATTTGAGTTGTCTCAATATTCTGGTTATTGTAAAAAGTGCTGCAATAAACATCCGACTACAGGTGTCCTTTTGAATTAATGTTTTGGTGTCCTTTGGATAGATTTCCAGAAGTGGGATTGCTGGATCAAATGATAGTTCCATTTTCACTAGTTTGAGGGCCTCCACACAGCTTTCCTCAGTGGCGAGGCCTGTCCAGATTTCTATAGGCTAGCAGCCATCAAGGTGAGAAGCCCAGGTGACAGTGATCCTTGTGGGCTCCAGGTGGGGTGGGTGGTTCCCAACTTGTTCTTGTTTACGTGAATCTTCCCTCCACCTCACTTTCCCAACAGCCCACCTTGCAACTTAGAATCCCATATCAGACCTCAGGGGTACCTTGTAGAGACTGCTTAATCAGTCCCCCAACTATTGTGTACCATCAAAACCCTGTAAGAAACCTTGTAAGAAAACCCTTGTAATTTTGTTTCTCTCAGAGTCCTGCTTCTCTGGCTGAATTTGCACTGATAAACCACCCCAAATGCTCCTAATAGTCTTCTTAGAGTTTTTTTTTTTTTCCTTTGGAGACTAGGTCTCATTATGTAGCAGTAGTCCAGATCCCAGATCAGATCTGGGATCCTGCCAACTCAGGTGATTCCCAGGCTCAGCCTCAGCCTCCCAGGTAGCTGGGATTACAGCATGTGCCACCAACTCCAGCTATTTTTTGAGACCCGCCCAGGGCGGGTCTCAAACCTGTGGACTCAAGTGGTTCCTAGCCTCAGCCTCCCTTCCTAAGCTTGGATTAAAGGCACACGCCACCACACCCAGCCCTAGAGTCTTCTTTAGTGTAAGTTATCTCCTGTCTATTTTGATTGCCTTCAGTCAGGGAATTCCAAACGATAGGTAGTGTTTTCAAATTGTAAAGCACTAAACAAGTTCATCTCCCTCTTACTTTCGCTACTATAGACAATGCTGGAAAGACAAAGAACTCTGGGATCTACAAATTCTGGGTTCTACAATTCTGAATTCCACCAAGTAATAAAATCACTCTTTTTTGGCCTGCTTCCCCAGTCTAAAAAGAAAAAAAAAGAAAAAAAAAACAACTTAGAAAATTAGGACTATAGGTATCCATGCATGCAGAAGAAAATCTCAAGGTATTGACTCACACAAGAAGCAAGTTCTTCAGGTGGCATAGAAACCATAAGGACACCAGCCTAGCCTGTCTGGTGGCTCCCAAATTACCAGGCACGAGGCTCTGCTTGCCATCAGCTTTGCCATCCCCGAGGGCAGCCAATCCTTGGTCCCCCATACCTGGCTGAGGACAAAAGCTGACAGAAATCTATTTATTTTCATTCATTTATTCATTTACTTGTTTGTTTTAGTTGTTGATCCCCTCCACCCCCTCCTCTGATCACTCCGACTCCTCTCTCGTTGCTGTTTCTTCAACCACGTTTAGCCTATTGACCTCTTCCTTTTCTGAAGCATTGTCCTTTTCCTGGGCAAGGATCTGCATTCCTGGAGCCCAGTATACCATGCTGCTTAGATTTTCATCCTTGACTTTGCAATGTGCTTTCAGTCCAACTCTTTTGGAGTCTATCAGTGTTTCACCCATCTTGCTGGTTATTTCCGCCATTTTGGTTTAATTCCAGATCACAAAAGCTACACCTACACCATCACTAGGGACTGGGAGGCAAAATCAGGGCTCAGAGAAACCAGCAGTGAGAACAAGTTACCCTCCCTCACCAGAGGAGGAGGAAGGCCACAGAAATGTGACAGTGTCCCCAAGGCTGAGCTGTGAACTGCAAACTGAGAGGATGAACCATCCGCTGGCAGACATATTTATTAGGTGTTGTCATGAAAATTGAGCTCAAGTCACTAAAGAGTGGGTGGGTATATGGGGACAACATCTGGGCTGTGGTGAAGTTGTCACGCAAGTAGTATCTGACTCTGCCAGGTCACCAGCCAGGGCTCATTTTCTTCCTGTTAACTGGAAATAGTTTCTATGGTAGTTAGTGCTGAATAGGTAGTCACAGCAAGGACTCGAAGCCAGGAAGCAGTGCAACAGACTTGTCTCTGGGAGAACTGTTCCAATAAACATGAGCTTGAATAGGTGGGAACAGTAGGTCACTGCCATTCAAAAATGCAATTATTCTTGACAGGCTGGACTTTCAGTTCTGAGTTGTCCACGCTAAAGATAGGCAAATGCTATCTATGCACAGAGCAAAGCATGAAGGTTTAAGCTCTTCTTTTCCAAAGAGTGAACTGTAGAGATGCAAAAGCTGAGGACCCAGTATGAAATCTTCTTTACTCAGCTCTCTGGTCAGCTGTGAGGGTAAAAAACTGGCTTTACCCACAGGTCTCAGGTGTTGCACAGCTGTTGCAGACACTTGGTGTTTATAGCGGTGTCTTGCTCTCCTGTCTGCCAGAGCAGGGGAACAGTGTTTCCCAAAACATGTTACAGGTTCACAAAACCTGTCATTACTCCCGGCATCTTCCTCCCCTCATCAGGACTGTGTACTCACACTGAGTTTTCAATAGGATTTATATGCTTAAAGTAGTGAAACAGATGGGGGAAAGGATTGATAGGCAGCCTCCTCTTAGTTGTAAGAGTTTAAGAGTTTGACTTGTAGGACTGTCTTTCTACCCTAAATCTCCTGCTTAATCACTGTGGGAATCTTGACAAGTCTCTTCACCTTTTGAAACTTGTTCCTTGATTGCCAACGTCAACAGCAATAGCACTTCACTTCAGCATTTTGTGATGAGGATTAAGGAAACTAATCATTTCTTTAACATAAGAAACACTTAGTATAGGGCCTGGTATATAGTAAGTGCTCAATGAACTTTAGTCACTTTCCTGGTCAATATTGTGCTCTTAAAGTCTGACTGACCAAGTCACTTTGTAGATAGGCTTTTCCTTTTGGGTTTACCCTTCATTGCTTTTTCAGCTTCAACAAATTGAACAGTGAGACCAAGAGGCTTCTGCTGTCTCTCCTAACCGCTCATACCTACGCTTTCGTGAGCAGGTGTGATGTCTCCACAGCAAGGTTGCAAGGCCCTTGGACTTAAGTAGACTGGCCACCAGACAGGCCTGCTGAAACATCAGGGTCTGTCTTCTTCAGCATTTTAAGCTGTGACTTTCCATGAGATCAAGGGCCCTGGGTGGGTAGGGCACACTTCCCTTGGCCCACAGCTCCCGAGTCCCCATTCAGTGGGAGTAAGGGCACAACTTGGTTTCCCAAAGCAGGTTGCCAGCAAGCGTGGAATCCCTCTGAGTGTGAATGTTATCTCTCACCAGATAAAGGATGTGCTCAGCCAGATCAAACACTCGTTTATCTGCGGGGTGGTAAGAGCCAAGCTCTGCTTTTGTTGCTCCCTGGGAGTTTATTTGCTCACCTTATCTCCTCTGAAGGTGGTGTTGTTTGCACACCTGGTCTCAGTTTCTGGCAAGCTAGACTGAGAGGTGCCCTGGTCTCTCAGGAGGAATGGAGCCAGAGTAGGGCAGCCTTCTGGGGAGGTGCAGGGAGGAGAGCCCAGGAGACTCAGCACCCCCATGAGTCTCCAGACGGAGGATTGGGTGCAACAATCTCCAAGGTCTGTTCCAGCACCGATATCCTGACTTCTTAGGAGAGGCCCAGCTTTGGCCATCGGGGCATTCATAGACCTAAGGAGGAGAAGATGAAGACTTTAAAATGAGGAGCAGGAAGTGTATTTCAGAACTCCTGTGTGAGGCTGAATCAGAGTGTCTTGACCACACTGCAACTTTTGAGGTGCTGGTTTTAGCAGTGGGGCCCAGATGGGAGGCTCCAGCTCAGACTTGTTGCTTAGAAATAAGGGTCAAAACAATGACTAGGCTGTGCAAAGTCAGAGCCAGGAAGGTGGAGGGAAATTCTAGTTTATGCAGGAGCTTGAGCAATGAATGGTACACAGAAGTCTCTGCTTTGAGAGATACTCCAGATTACACTCAGAACTTGCAGAAGAAATTGGTGGTTGGAGGTAGAACCATATGATTTACTTTATAAAAGAATTCTCCATGTTACAAAGCATCAAATGTTTCCTCTCCAGTCAGCTCTCTTGGTGCACTAAAAATAAATTTAAAAAATCTATAATAAAACTAATTTATAACTTTTGACTACCACTATGTAAAACAATCAGCCATGTGATGCTGCATTATCGTATGTGGTGCTCTTTCACAAACACATTTTAGGAAGAAATTTCTATTTTTCTTCAGGTTCCATTTAACTTGTGTTCCTGTTGTGAATGAAGATTTTTTTCCACTTGCATTTGAAAAACAAAATCCAGTTTCTTCTGGGGGAGTCAGTATTGTCCACATTTTCCCACAAGGGGGCAGCACACCACAGGCTCTTTAATTACAACAAAGACTTGGCATTTCACATCTCAGCCACCCTTGAATCTCTTCAGGGAAAGACTACTCACTCTAAGCTGGGAAGAGGCAGATCTGACTGTGCCTCAGCGAAATGGAAGCACAAAGTATGTGCCAGAAACCTTTTGGCTGTTCTGCTAATAATGAAATCATTTTGTGTGACTGACAACCTTTGGATAGTAACAGAGATAAATTGTTTTTCCTATATAAAATTTATTCACCTCAATCACCAACAAGTGAATTTTAGGTAGGCATTAATACACACTGAACCATAAATGAAATGTTTTCCCTTCAAGTTTCTTTTGTAAGTGTACAGAGACAGATAGGAACTAAAGTGTCCCCTTCACTTTCACAGCACGTGTCTTTGAAATGCGCCTGGAAAGAATGGAAAGAGTGCTTAGGAGTTGAAACAGGTTATTCTTAAGTAAAAAATCAATTCCCAAGAAAAGAAATCTAGGATAGAAAATCGATGCATTTTTAAGAGAATGTTCTTTTCATATATTTTGTAGTGGGCTAAGCGTTCATTGACAGTACATAAAGAACAATGAAAGTGAGTCAATAGGTCATGAAAACCAGTGGATCCTCTGTGTGTTGTCTGTACCAGTGGATAAAGAGGATATAATTGCCAACAGTGCAAACAGAATGCTGAGACTCAGAGTCTGTAAGAGCAGCGTGAAATGATCACTCCCCAGTGCTCATCTCATGGGAAAATTTACCCAGGCAGGCTTTATGCTTAACTGTTGACACTGACAGAATCCACTTCTGCATCCCAACAGCCTTTTTCTTGTAGTACCATAATGCCTGGATGTGAACTGAGTATTGGATGTGAACTGAATAAAGTCTACCTTCCTCAGTCTTACTGTTTGTGTGTGATAGGTGTATGGGATGAGAGTGAAATGGGTTCTTTAAAGTGGCAAGGTTTCCTTTTCCTTACTTTTCCTACTATCCAGATGACTGGAATGTAGATGTGATGGTTGGAGATAGAGCAGCCATACTGGATGGTGAAATAACAAAAAAAAAAGTCAGGTCTCTCATTATTCTGGAGTCATGAGAATTGACTGAATTGACTCTAGAGAGAGAAATAAAAAGAGTTTGAGGAAGCCACACTCTCTGGAATCTCAGGACAGTACCCTTGATACTTTGGCCTTGATATTTTGGCACATCGTCTGGCAAACCTAAGCATTCTGGTACCTAGAGACCCACCCATCCCTCCATGTAGATGAGTAAAGTGTCATTTTGGTTCTCGAATGTTTGGTATATACAACCTAGTGCAGGAGCACCTCATCACTTCTTGGGATACTTAGATAGCTGAAGATGGAGGGGATCCACACTGGTTCAGGAGGTTAGTTGGCTTCCAAAAGCATTGCTCTCTAGAATCAGGATAGCAAGTTTGAGTGGCCCTGCTAGCAGTTGGTAGCAGTAATTTGCAGAGCGTGGTAAAGCCTGCAGAGAAAGGCTCAGAGAAAATAAGTACCATGACTGGTTTGTATTGTCTGCAAAAGAATGGATCAGGAGATGGTGAGTGGGGTCTCTGCATTTTAAGTGATGAGTTTCATCAACTCTAACAAGCATTTTTGCATGTTTGAAATTGGGACACATCTTATAATCACCGTGCCAGATTGTCTTTTCCAAAAATGGTCGTATTATTTCAAGTCTCAACGCTCTTCCAGAATGTAACTAAGCCCTCATTAAAAAATGGAATTGAATTCCTCTCTCCCTGAACTTGGGCTGGGGAAGGACTCAGTGACTGCCTCAACTAACAGAATACAGCAAAAGAGATGCTAAATGAGTGATGAAGCTAAGACATTGAAAAATGACGCAGCCTCTTAGTGGCTTTCTCTGCTAGTCTGCTCAAGCTTGGAACCCAGCCACCATGCTCTGAGCAAGCCCAGGCCATGTGAAGAAGGCCCTGGTGCTCACCTGGCTAAGGGCCCAGCTGACAGGCAGTCATGTGAGTGCCATTCAGGAAGCAGAGTCTTCAGACCTGAACGGGGTTGTCTGACTGATACCACAGATCTTGATTCATCAATAAAGCAAATGATTGTTACTGTCTGAAGCTACTAAGCTGTATAACAAACAGTGGTGATTACACAGCAACAGACAACTGAAGCACTCCAAGGAAGTCAGGCAGCTGTTGAGAGCGCTCTCTTGTCCTGCATGGATGCATCAAAGCAAAATTATAGACTAGGCCCTAAAAGGAAGAGAGAGCATGTTTTCAAAAAATGCTACATCACCTACACTTTCCAGAGCACAAAGGACAATATTGTGAGTGAAAAATATGGATGACAATTCAAAATATGATTGTGAAGGATCAGGCTCTATGGAAAAGTCCTATTCTCAATATGTCAAGATAGCTTAAAAGAACATTCAATATTAAAGAAACACTAGTCAGAAAGCATTAGATCAGTTTCACTGACAGCATTTTTCTTTCTCAGTGGTAAAAAATAATTTCATAATCGATGACAACTTAGATTTAACGAAATCCAGATATTTCTCTTATTATACTACCAGATACAAGTGCTTTGCAAGGGAATTTCCTACATTTTTACATTTTCTTTGAACTCAACAGGGATAGGCATTCTTAAAGTTCAATTTAATATTTCACCTGCATCGTTAAGTGTATAACATCATTCTGTACAGGAGATTGGGAGCTTCTTAAGAAGTCAATTTTCTGAACTTAATAATTCAAACAAGCTACTTTCCAAGAAGTGCTGAAGTCACAGGGTTTTTACATATGACAAATTTTTTTTTGTTTTGTTTTGTTTTGTTGTTTTTTGGGGTTTTTTTGAGACTAGGTCTCGCTATTTTCACCTGTGGAACCACAGGCTCTCGTTGCCCGGGGTACCACAGACTCAAGCAATCCCCAGCCTCAGCTTCCCAGGTAGCTGGGATTACAGGCATGCGCCACCACACCCAGCTATTTTTTTTTCTGGAACTAGGTCTCGCTATGGGCCCCAGGCGGGACTCGAACCGCGATCCCTAGCCCCGGCCGCTTCATAGGCTGAAGCTTACAGGCACGAGCCACCGTGCCCGGCTACATATGACAAATGTTTTAAGAGGCTCTGTCTCTTGTATGGAAAAATTGGAGGGGAGGCTAATGGAAGTGTGAGGAAGACATTACTTCTGAGCTTTGCTAGTGACGTGACAAATAATGAAGAGTCAGAGTTAAGAGGGACTTAGCAAGCATTTATAAAGCCAAAACAACTAATTACATTAAGTTTAAAAAAAAAAAAAACACAAAACAAAGCTTCCATGGATTTCAAAAACAAATTTATTCATAAAATATATAAAAATATTTGACAAAAAAATAAGGCTATAAATTTCCCCACTATCTTTTACATCTCAGTATCGCTTAACCAGCCAATAACCAAAAGTCTCACTAGTTTATATCCTGTTGTTTTTTTTTTTTTTAAGTAAAACGGAGATCTTTTTAAGTTAGAGGATTTCATTTTATGAATGAATTAAACTGCTAAATAACACTTACTACAACATCTAGCCATGCCATTCTGGTATTTCATCAAATAAAGTTCTCAGAAAAAACTTACTGACACTGAAATCTCTCCATATTTATGAAGGTTAATTCACAGTGGTCTTACCATTGCAAATCATTTAAAACCCAACTAAGTGACCCCTGCTTCTAAAAGGCAGACACCGAAATGCAACACAAATATGACGGTAAGCTCTGGAACTTGGGGATGCCAAGCCCACTTGAAATCTCTTAAGTGAGACAAGGATCACCTTCTTAGAAACGGTAGCAGGGAAACAGCTGGGCTGGAAATGGCCACGCCTGTGTACAGCGGCAAACCTGCGTCCGGGGAGGTCACAGGAACAGAGGGTGGCATTCCTCCCTGGAGAGAAGCCAGCCTGGAAGACTGCACTCTGGCCTTTTCCCACCCGTCACATCCAGCTTTGCTCGGTGAGGGTCAGAGGATGCCAGAACTTGGCTGAAGTTCTGCATGTCCACTCGGGAAGGTGTCAAGTCTGAAGTCTTCCGATCAAATTTTATGGAGTTTCGTGACAATGAGGACTCTCACCGTCTGATCAAATGAGCTGCAGACACAGAGGCCCCTTTTATCTGGACTCCAGTCCAGACTCGAAATGGGCTGGGTGGACAACGTGACATTCTGCAGAAGGCTGACAGAACCTGCAACTCCCATCTCCACTCCTTCGGAATCTTTCTTGGATCGCTGTGCAGGGTATTCACTGAAAATGAGGAAAGCGGTATTAAGAAGAGAGAAATCTCAGCCATCACCACTTTACTTTCAGACCTACAATCCAGTAACTTTATTTTTCAGTTAGTCACTGGAAATGAAAATGCAGAAAGACTCTTTCTAATGCTGAATTATATACAAAGAGATACTATTTCAACTTCACTCCCTCCCCCAAAAATCTCATATTAAAGGGCTGTTAGTTCTGCTAAAAACTTTTCGACATATTTCTATTCAATATTCCATTTTCTGCTAATGTTAAAGTGTCAGGCTGACCTAGCATTCTGAAATAAGTGTACAGAGCTCTTAATAAACTCTTACTACAGTTCTTCTTTGAGTTCAAATTGCTAGAAGCCACAGGCCAACAGGAGGAGCAGAGGCAAAGGCTATAAGCAGCACTTGCAGAGTCTCACCTGAACTATGCCACCAGTTTCTAACCCCACAGCTCCACTACACAGATCCCAGCCCCAGGGCCTTCTGTGCACCATATCTACACTAAGGGACTGCACTGTTTAAAGAAACAAAGATGACATGCAGCTATTCCCTGCTCATGGATGGGGAAGTTTAAGTTGTAAAAATGGCAATCTTGCCAAAGCAACACACAGATTCAATGCAATCCCTATCTAAGTTTCAATGGCATTCTCCAAAGACAGAGAACAAACATGACTGAAATGTATATGGAACCACAACAGACTCCAAAACTAGCCAAAGCAATTGGAAAAAGAGGAAAAGCAGTGGCATCAAATACCCAGACTACAAACTACACCGCAATTCTACTGTAATCAAAACAGTATGGCTTGAATAAAAACAGACACACCGACCCCAATGGAATATAAGTGAGAGCCCAGAAATAAACCCACACTTACATGGACAGTTAATCTATGACAAAGGAGTTAAGTAAACATTGGAAGAAGGAAATTCTCTTCATCAAATGGCCACAAGCAAAGAACTGAAACTAGATCACTATCTCAGAAAAAGGCAAGATTTATATTATCTTAAGAGAATCCAGCGTATTAGATCACTATCTCATATATCACATATAGAAATTAATTCAAAATGGGTTAAAGATATGGATGTAAGACCCAAGACCATAAAATATATAGAAAACACAGGCAAATAATGCCAGGAGACTAAGGGCTAAATACCACTCTTTAACAAAGAAAAAAATGATTCCAATAACATTTAATTTGCTTCCAGCTAAAAATATAAGTTCACAAGACAGGAAGAGCTAAAGACTTACTAACTCATGGTCTAGACTTAAAACTTTTGGTCTAGACTTGAAAGAGGGGGGAAAAGAAACACCCATCCCCATAAGGAGCTGTGTTTTTAGTGAAATACAGAGGAACTTCTCAGAAGATATTTTAAAACCCACTAGGTATCAGAGAGATACTACCTTGACTTCATAAATACTAAACATGGCCCAAAATATTGAAATAACACACACAAAAATCCAATATGAAAAGATCTACCTACACTTCAGTTCATAGCAGTACTTTTACAAATGCCAAATCACGGAATCACCCAAGTGTCCTTGAACAGGTGAATGGACAGAGAAACAGTGGAACCTATACTGATAGAGTATTACACCGCTGTGAAGGAAGATGAACTGGTGGCATTTGCAGCAAAGTAGATGGACCTTAAGAGATTATATTGAGTAAAATCAATCAAAAAGTGAAAGACAAGTTTCAGATGGTTTCACTCATCTGTGGGATATAAATACCAAAAAAACCCCACCAAAACCAAAACCAAAAAACAACGGGCAACAGCACTAAAAATGGGACATTCCAAATGGTCTCACTCCCAGCCTTCTCTCGGCACTCTTTAACGTTCCCTCTACTCTTTGAACTAAACTGAGAGAGACAAGTGTTTCTAACTGGGAGCCTGTTTTTCAGTACCCTTCCACATTCTAAAAGGAACTAGGAAACAGAGAAGTATTTTGTAGATGTGACAGTCCTAGATCTGTTATATCATTAAGTTTATTTTTCAAATACCTTTCTGGGTTTGTGTGAGAAAGATTTTTTTCCTGAGTCATGCTTAGAGAAAGAAATACCAGTCACTTCCAACTTCCATCAGACCTTTTCAACAAGCAGTTACCTGCCACGTGAAGGCCTCTCTCAGGTTCCAGAGCAACATGCCCAGCAACTCCTGCAGAAAGACACCCTGGAGCCCAGTCAGGGCCCTGCTCTCCTGCGTGGTTCCATCACAGTGATGTTCTCTTAACTTGGGGAAGTAAATTATCAGGTTCTAAGGCTAAGAATTCTCATTTTCCTAGTCTCTAGAGGAAGTGTTCCAGTGGCTGGACAACTGTGTTTGATCAGCCTTTGGTCAAATTGTTCATACTAAAAATAATAAACTAGCAAAAACCATAATATCAAATCCATGAAAAAAACTATTCCTGAGCTACTCCAGTTTGTGAAAAACACAATTATAATGACAACTATATTTGCATCCAAAGAAGGTTGGTATTTACTAAGTAGAAAGCAAGCACTGCGGTGAAAAAAATGCTGAGAAAATAACACTTATATAATACTAGGAAATTTAAATCCATTTCAAAATGAACTAAAGTCAAGGGAGAAAAAAACCCGACAATAAAAAGTTCAAGCTAATCCTACTTTACGCCCACAAGTAACTTAAAAAGGAGGAATGTGCGCTGGGAGAGACTTACTACTTCCAGAGGTGAAGGCTGCCGGCGCCCCCAGCTGTCAGGAAGAGCTCTCTGTTCTGGGGCAGGTGGCAGACCTGCCACACAGTAGATTTCTGAGCCTAAAGAGGAGGAGAGGTACACACCTGGTTTACAACAGACACATCAAGACTTCTCTAGGAAAGAGACCCTGAAATTAAAGAATTTTCAATTCTCTAACTTCAATATTTTGTGAAATATAGATATATATCTGCTATCTTTTTATGATGATGAGTGAAATTTCTAGAAGCCCATTAGATTTAGGTAAAGCATCATTTCCCTTAGTCGCTTTTGAAACAAAGTTCTAATGACATATCGGATTAAAAAGTCCATTTACATGTGCGGTACTACACAAACTGCATAAATAGACTTTATACATTTTAATATCTCAAGCTCACTTGGAAGGGAAAAGGAAACTTAAAATACAAAACAGAGTTCTAAAGGGAAAAAATGGATAGACTGAATTTTTCTGAAACAAATTTTAAAAATAGCAGTTTCCGGTTCACAGCAAAGTTGAATGAGAAGTACTGCGTTCCCATACAGAGAATGACTTTTAACTTAAAGGTCTGTGGGCCTTATCTTCTATTTATCAGCACTTGACTTGTCTAGTCTTCAAAATAAGGACTGCAGACATACATATACATGCTTAAGGAAGTAAGTTGGGCCTTATCAGTCTTATTAAAAGATAAAAAAACAGCCAATGGAAGCTTAATAACTTGTTAGCACCTTAACAAAAGCCAGTAAGTCAATATTCACTGTGAGTGCTATATTCACTGTGAACTGAAGGAGATAGACAGGCAAAGAGAGGAGGAAGAGAGGGAGGAAAGCAGAAGCAATGAGTCTGGAAGATGCAACATAAGCCATATTTAGACACTTCACATTTTGGTGAATGATTAGTCCTGACATTTGATTTTAATAGTCTTTTAAAAGAATTCTCATTGGCAGATAAAATACAACATCTTAAAATGTACATTTCATAAGTGTCAGACTCTTCAAGTAATGAGGTACAAGTTGTTGAAACTTATTTTGGTGTGTGGTTTAAACTTTCCTTTTTCTTCTGGATGTTGACAGCAACACAAAATGCAAGAGGGGAGATGACCTCAAAATATACCAGACACATTTAGAAATTACTGGAATAACTAAAAGTAACCAAAAATTTTTAGAGAAAAAACTGTAACTTGTAGATAATGAGAAATGGATTACAGTTGTATACTGAAAAATTTAGAAAAGTGCCTTGTGTTGCTATTAGGTATTAATATAACTCTGAAATGCCCAAGACAAAGCAGTATCACAGAGTAGAACCCCTGTAAAGAATTCAGTTCATCAGGCATGATGGTACTTTACATGCAATAATAATAATTACAGTTAAGACAAAATAGGAAGGTTTGAGGAAAGCTACTGCATCTGTGGAGGAGGGAGAAAGAGCAAGGAAGTGAATTTTTATTTTTTGAGCAACTTACACATTTTAATCTTATGGAAGTTACAAAAATGTAGTTGATCTTTACTTATTTTTATACTTCAGGAAGCTCAGAGTTACCTTTCCAACTCAACTTTTACAGATGACAGGATGTTTCAGCATAAATTTTATGCAACTCCCTTACTCCAGACAGTTTTTTAATCAAGATTTTCCTTCTCCATGCTTTCTTCATTTACTTTTCAGATGGTAATTATACATATATACATATCTAAACAATCTCAAATGCTATTGGAACAAGGCAAAGAAGTGTGTATGTGTGTGTGTGTGTGTGTGTGTGTAGAATATCTATATAATGTATATATGTGTGTATACATGAACAAATGAATAATATTTCTTGAGTATGTACTAATAATCACAGTGATTGATGCTTTAAATAATTTCATTTAAAATAGCAAACTAGAATATAAAATTGATGAAATGACATGATATATGAGAGACATTCTGAAAGGGAGCTAAGCAGGCATTAATAGAAATAATTATTAGCAAATGTCAGGGTATTTCTTTTTAATGAAATGCTTAACATCTGCTATTTTTTATGTGATTGCTTCTAAGCCATACATTAAAATTCCTAGTCAAATGAGGTCTTTATTATAATCAAGAAGTCTAAAATTGATAAACTTTGGGAAGGTACTTTTTGTACAGAAAAACTTGTCAAGACTCCACAGGAATAAATTAAAAATAGCTCCCTTCACAGAAACACCTGAAAGGAACTGTGGTGACTAAGTCTATTTATTAGTCTAAAACAAGCTTTGAACAGTCTTCATAGAAAGACATTTCCCTCATATTTACCTTTTCTGAAACAGAGGCAAAACCCTTGGTTGGATGCTGTGTTCTCATATCAAAAACATGAAATTTTCCTTCCAGAGACGTAGCTACTAATTTATTCATACTGATGTCTTTTCTGTCAAACTCCAAGCTACACACCTGAAAAGAGAGACTATTTATTACTGATGGTTTAATAATTACTTTTCAGGAGTTTCTTTCAAACTAAGTAAGACAACACTAAAATTATCAGCTCATATGAAAGCAAAATTTAAATAATCATTTACCTTTTGAATCAATATATCAAATATTTTTGACCATAAAAAAAATTAACAAAGTCAACAAAAGTTATCTTAAGTTCCTTTGTCCCACTGATGCACCTAGAAAGTCGTTACTTAATTTTTGATAGCTAGCCCACAATTATTTTATAAATACAATTATTTTATATATATTTTAAGGTGAACTTCAGAAAACAGCAAGGAACTATATTCTTCAATGAAGGTATACAACTGAAGAACCAAAAATCTGGAAGTACTAGGAATACAACCGCTTTATTAATAGATAAAGGCCTCTTACTCATTCATCTTACTACCACAACACATGGCCCACAAGGGTCCCAGGCATGCTGCTATGACTAATGGCTCATCTGGCACTGTCATGTCACATCTGGGCACATGTTCACTTTCTCAAAACATAATCCCAAACGCTCAGAGAGAGAGACAGAGTGGCTGTATAGAGGTGAGTTCTCAGAGGCACGCTTCCTTTTGTGGTAGTTCAGACATGGATGAAAACATGTTTAGAGAAACTGAAAGGAATTCCAGTGGACATTACCCCATTTTTTATGTTTGTCTCCCACCGCAACGACATATTTTTGAGATCAAACAGTTTGATATCCCCGTTGTCGTAGCCCGCACAAACAACACGTTCCTCTTGATTATAAGCATTGCCTGAAAGTCAACATGCAATGTTTCAGATTCTTATAAATACTAATTTGAAGACATCTAGAAAAAAATCTTATGAAACTACACATATGCCTTCTACCAAATCAGATAAAGAAATTTCATTTTACCAGTCCCAAGAGGAGAGCACAAATTTTTAACTCAGTATCTAACTTTTTTAAAAATGGGTTTATTTTTGAGAGTCTGGGCTAAAGGAATATGTGAAAGTGCTTACTGGATTCCAAGGTCAAAATTCTCGCTACACTGTGATGACCTTTAGTTGTGGAGACAATCACACCTGCATTAAGTTACTAACCTTAGTTAAATTCATCCTGCTTCAATCCTGAGATTCCTCTGGAGAACCTCTTGCCAAGGAAAACGGGTGCAGTGGTAAGTGAGAGAGGCCCCCCGAAACTCCCTGGTCAGCTTATCCCACTGCTTTTGTTCTCTGTCCCCAACACCTTCTTTGCATAAATTCCAATCCTGTGTTTCCTTTGTGGGCTCCATGTGAATGACACAACTGCCCTTAAACTCCCAGTGTTCAAAACTAACCTCATTACCATCCTTACTGCCATAACAAACCCTAATGCCCCACATGAAACTTTTCAGCTTAACTAACAGTGGCTCCACAATCAGCTTCAAAATTCAGTCACCTTGGCTTTATTCCTACCTGTCACCTGTGCCCAAAATTGCCAAATTCTATGTATTATGCCACAATATTATCTTCTGATCAATTCTCCTCCACCCCAGACTCATCACTTCTAAACTAAGTCTTTGCTGGGATACAGCCAAGAGCTTCAGAACCATATTCCTTCTGCTACTCTTCTCTCCTACTATATGCTACCACTTTCATTTTTCTGAAGCTCTGATCCTATTTCAATTTCACAAAAACCTTCGAAGGCTTGCCACTATCTCCAGACCATCTGGCTATGGCTCTGCGCCATCTCTAAGGCTATTCCTACCACTACTTCCCTCTACAGTCTTTCTTGGATACTTTCCAACCTTGTCCTTATGCTTGAAATTTCCTTACAATTTCTGTGGTTATAATCTTACAAATTCTTAGTCTAAGGTCAAAATGTTCTTCCTTCCTAGTCATTTCTCCCTTGGGATTCCTTCTGCATTTATCCCTGCCTCTTGTGAATTTTTTATCACTCCTACATTGTACCATCATTATGCAGATATCACGCCTTCTTTAATAAACTATAAGCTACTTGAAGCTAGAATACGACTCTGATTCATCATTGCCTACCCATAGTAATTTGCATATAGTTGGCAGTCACAAAAAATAGTCAAAACAAGACATCAAAATTTTTTTGACTTAATATCTTACACTTACAATTGTATTTATTATTTATATCCACTATGTCGAAGATGAAAAGGTACTAGTGGACACATTATTTTCTCATAACTTTCTAATTATTGTATCAAATTTTAAAGATGATTCTAAGTACTACTTTGAGAACTCCCCCGCAATTAGGTTTGCATATTATTGTTCGTAATATAAAAATAAAATTCCTATGATAATTTATTTTAAAAAATATAAGTGTAAAACTTTCTTCTGATTAAGCAATACTTTATTTCAAAATAACAAAAGTTAAACAGTTCATATATATAGCTAAATCTTACTTATAAGTGTCTGTTACCTACATAGGATTATACTTTTATAAAAAGAGGAGTAACAAAGGTTTAAAAACATGCTGTGTATTCTCAGTAGCAAAATACTTTTAATTCTGGTGCTTGGCATGAGAACTAAGAGTAGTGACCAATAGTTCTCCAAATTCAACCTTCATTTTAAGTTATTTCAACAAAGGAACACAGTGATCGAATATGCAAGATGTAATTCTGTACTGGAAAAACCATTTTTCAGACAACAAATGTTCTGTGTATAGTGTAAGATGTGTTCAGTCATACTTTGCACTGAGGCTCTGCTCAGACCCACTTGGTTCCAAAGTAGAACCAGAAATTGGTTCCAAAGTAGGAATCTATATACATAATAATACTGAAGACTTTTAAGCACTTAATAATCTAAGCATAGCCCTAAACAAGTACCACTTATTGGACCTTCAAAATAATGTAAGTAGTTTCATTACTAGCTATTAGTTCCATTTCACAGAACTACTATTAATTTCATTTTATTATCCTTTCCATTTTGTAAACAAAGTAATCAAGGAACAGAGAAGTCAGTCTCTTATAGTTGATAATGTAGCAGGTATTTTGGGAAGTTTGACAGAATGTTAACAAGTAGCATAAGGAGGATTTAAATCCAGGCCTGAGACTGACATCAACCATCAGGTGTATTTTGTTTCAATAAACTGTCAGAATAATCCCAAAAAACAGACGATAAACTATCAGAATTTTCTTGATTTTATCATCTGACACTTTCTGTGCAAGAGTTCTTCAATCGTTTACCAAATGCCACGGTCCAGCAGTCTCTCTTGTTTTCTCCTTGTATAGGTTCCATATTAGCAACAGGATCATCTTTTTGCCTTGGGTCCCACACCTTCACAGTTCCTATTATGAATAAAATTAAGTTGGTAAAATGTCTTAAGAATGATGGTGTTTCTTATCTTCAACATGCTCCTATGGCTTCTTGTGTACACAGCAATATTACAGATGTTATAATATCTGAAAAATATTCACATTTTACTGACTTCTAATTGGGCAAGTTACAGTTAGTATCAGATACTAAATTCATGTTACTATCTGACTTAATTTACAAATAACATCCAAAAATAACAACTGTTCATGACTGACAACTGACAAGAACAGAAATGTTGTGTAATGCAAACCATGCCTTATTTTGTTTGAGTCTAAAACTATTATGTTTTATTTAGAAAAATACCAGTATCATTTTGATTTTAATTTCTTCCTTTACAAGCCACATAATCATTGGCATTTTTCTTAGACAAATGAATAAACTCTAATTTCTACATCTATGGTTTCTTACATGGGGTTTTCGAATACTGTTTCATATACAATTAAGTTTAATTTCCCTTGGCAATAGAGAAGAGGGAAATATTAACAAATAATTCTTCTCAATTCAATTCCAACCCTCTCATTTTAATGCAAATTACAGGACTACTAACTAAATGGTGTCACTGCCAAGAAGAAATGCAAATGCATGTAATAAAATGTGTGAAAGCCAAGTACAGGAGAAAGAACAGGGAAAGGGGAAAAAATCCCTAAAAGGGATAATAAACTGAGAAACAGGGAGTTATCTCACTAGATTTACCTCTAAGGATAAAATTAAATTTGTTACTTAAAAGGTTGCGTTAAGAACAGTAAAATATCCAACAAATATGATAAATAATTATTCTATTACTCTATAGAATTCTTCAAAAAATCGATAAGATTCACATTAAGTTTACAAGAGATGAGCTAAGAATAGAAATGAACAATTTTCAGAGGAAAATTAACTAGAACACAAATATGGAAAAAAGTTAACACAAACTGAAATGCAGTGCTACTTTTATTTATTAAATTGGGGGAAAAGGGAAAATCAATGCTCACAGTAAGCTGAAAATCAACCTTATCTCTTATAACTGACAATGTAGCAGGTATTTTGGGAAGTTTGACAAGTAACCAATAGTGAATGAGCACATGTAATGATTATTATTATGGTACTAGAACATAATAATACAGTATTTTGTATAATTTATTATTATGCATATATAACATTATTATTGTATTATGGTCAACATAGAACATACTTATTCCAAAGGAGTTACATATGTAATGATATTCATTTCTTTATTATATTTTAACTAACTTTACCAAAACAATAAACAAAAATTTAATTAAAATTGAATGCTTATTATCAAGTTGCTGTAACACAGTCATAGGATGTAATATTATATAGTTGTTAAAATAATTATGCAAACTATTTGGAAACAGCACAATTTTTAGCAAAACATTTAAATTTTAAAAGACACAACTATACACAGGAAACTACAAAAACGTGTAAAACTGGAAAGAAAAACAATTCTAATGGTTATACTAGCAAAAAAGATTAAAAGTTTACCTTCTATATTCTCTACTGCTTTTATGATTGTAAAAAAGATTGATTTCAAAAATAAAGTCACTCAAGTGACTATTAGAGAATTACATCTCACGTTTCTTTTTTCATTCATGAGCTACTGATTAAAATTACACATCATTGGGAAAAGTCAGTAAAATGCATACATCAGTATTAAAAAATGTACAGCATTAAACAAAAAAGAATTTTGTCTTGGAAAATGATTCCTAATTTATGTCAAGTTTTACTTTTAGAAATACAACCACAAAACACAACCATCGAATTCAATCTTAATGCCCAACATATGGCACAAGAAATGTTCTTTGTCAAAAAGCCCTTTCTCTGCACAACCAAGTACTAGGGCTCTGTCCTTTGGTGTGCTTTCAGCCTCCTCAGCCTCCATGTCATCAACATATTCTAACAATCCTTTTTCTTTAATTACCTCTTTACAGCTTGCCTCCAACGGATCTTTCCAGTCACATTTAATTAATTTAGCTCTCAGCAGCTCTTGGAGGCATTCTCCTCCAGTTTCTATCAACTCTCTGCTAACATGTGCTTCTCGATTCATTGTGCTAATCACACTCACGGGTGGCCTGGACTGAGACCCTCAGTAGCTCTGGCATCTAAATACCATCTCACTCTTCTCTTAAAACAATTTCCGCGTGGTCTTGCACAGTCATTTAAAGAAGTCGAATCAACTAAATAATGTCTCCCTCGCGGAGCAACAAAATTCTGATTACAATCATTCAGAACAGAATTGAATACCAAAGACCGGTTCCTTGGTAGTCAGCCCAGGGTGGAAAAGCAGGGTCAGAGCCCTTGAGCTTTTCACAGTGCTCCATGGAAGGATCACAGAACTTCAGTTTTTAGCCAGCTGTCAATATAACAATTTTCACAAGTACTAATTCTGATTTTTAAAAAAGGAAAATGAAATACTACCACCCACATTATGTCATCAGCTGCCTCAAAACCCTGTAAAGAAATTTTAAATCCTTTAAGATTCATAGGAAACTATGGTTGCTAGTAATTCAAAACTAAAAGAGTAAGTTCTATTGCTTCTCTCTCTTAATACCTAAAAGTCTCAAATAATTGAGATGTGCAATCAAATTCAGCTATGAAAAAAGATGGTTACATTGACAACGTCAAGGTTACCAAGAAAGATTTCCATAGAGAGAGAACATACTGTTCAACAGAGATTAGCTTAGCACAAATTAAAATATATAGGATACTTTGACTCACCATCTCGGCTGCCAGTCACAATTTCAGGTGCTCCTTCCCCAATTCCTAGTCCACCCACACCATCTATAGTATTTATAATTTCTTTATGGCCCTTCACAGAGTATATTGGGATTTCTGGAGCTTCCAAATTCCTAAACAACAGAACACAGCTTCTTATATTGTATGCCCCAAACATTTAGACTGCCCTAACATTTAAAAATGTGTACCAAATATTCGTTTAAAACTAAGGACTTTGCTATGAAGGTAATTTATATTTATACACACACGTATATATAAATTTGAGATATATATAGATACAGATATATCTATATATGGATCTATATAACTATGTATAGATCTATATATGGATCTATATGGATATCCATATATAGATATATCTATAGATTTATGTATCTATATCGATTTTATATAGATTATATAGACTTATATAATATCTATATAGATACTATATAAATATGATATTACATATCTATTAGATACTATATACATGTATCTATATATAAATATATAAATATATATAAATATACCTATAGATCTATATACATATACTATCTATATTGATATTATCTATATAGATATATAGATAACTATAGGTAGATATATAGATATCTATATAGATAGTATATATATATATATATATATATATATATATATATATATATATATATAGTCTCTAGCTTCTTTCAAGCCCTCAATGAGAATGGTCATCACTCAACATGGAATTCTAACTCCTAAGGCCACTTTGTATTACTCAAAGATGATCTATATAGGGCCTGTGCACATGAATTTAAGCTGAGCTTGTTAATAAAAGCAGATTTACAGGTTCCTCCCCAGACATAATTGTTAAGAACCTCTGGGATAGGGTCCACACCTGCGAATTCTCTGGTACACAAATGTAGAGTAAATCCAAAGTGATTTAGAATGTTTCCAAAGGATACTTCAACAGTTTGACCTTCAGACCTTTTCTGAAGGATAAAATGAGCCATGTTTACTGTGAATGCATTTCCTCCTGTATAATACACTCTGTTTTCTCTGTATCCCATACCAATTTCCATTTAGTTAGGTATTTTTCAGAGTATCATCATGCTGGTTGCAATAACTATTACAGTCAAACTAGCTGGAGTAGCTAGCTCTGATTCTAGGTTAAGAGAAAGTGTACACCAGATGGCTGGGTGAAGAATGGCTCATGTAGGTTCTATTTCAGTTCATTCAATTCTAATTTAAATACCAAGGAATTCTGCTAGGTAAAATATAAACATTAAAAATATTTGGTACATTTATGATTCGTTCATTCAAAACAAGATTATCTTGACTTAGTCAAAAGAAGTGTTCCTAAAAAGTTGTGATTAGATGTAATACTAGCTAAAGCATTAAAAAACTCACTAACTTTAAAAACATTAGGAGCTCTACATTAAAAAACTGAAACAAAAACTCAAGAGTCTTCTCCTCTAATGCCAAATGATTCAGTGAAATGGAAACAAAATCTAATGTGTATTACAGTTTTAAAAGCAGAAGGGAATAGTCCTTTATTTATAAATACAGGTATTAAATGCTAGCACCAAACAGCATATTTGAAAATAAATATTGATAGCATTAGTTAAAATATCTTAAAACACACACAGAGAGAGAGAGAGAGAGAAAGAGAGAGAGAGAGAGGGAGAGGGAGGGAGGGAGGGAGGGAGAGAGAGAGAGAGAGAGAGAGAGAGAGAGAGAGAGAGAGAGAGAGAGAGAGAGAGAGAGAGAGAGAAAGCGAGCGAGAGTGAGAGGGTGGAGCCTGGAAAAATATTTGTTCATCACAAGTCCAACAAAGGGGTAATTTCCAAAATACCTAAAATAATCATATAAATATATAAGTAAGTCAATCCCAAAATGGGTAAATGCTCTAAACAGACACTTCTCCAAAGACAATGTATCAGATGGCCTACAGAAAAAAATGTTACAAAGAAATGTTCAATATCACTTAAATGCAAATTCAAATCACAATGACTGATCACCTCAGACTTGTGAGACTGGCCCATATCAAAAAGATTAGAAACAACAAATGCTAATGAGGATGTGAAAAGAATCACTCTTCCACTGGTAGCGAGAATGTAAATTGGTGAAGCCTCTTATGAAATTGGTATGTAGATTCCTTAAAAAAACAAAAATAACACCATATGATCCAGCAATACTATCCCTATGTGTTCATCCAAAGAATACAAAAACACAGTATGGAAAGTTTTGTGCACACTTATCTTCATGGCAGCATTATTCACAATGACCAAGCCATGGGACCAGCCTAACAGACAGTTAAAGAATTTGTGGCATGTAAATACATGCTCAATGGAATCATTTGCCGCTAAAAAGAAGGAATAGCTATTGCTTCTCTGCTTTTTGTCTAAGATCAAGTGTAAAAAGATGAAACAGTGTCTTCTGGAATAAAATATATGAATCTTGCTATGTTAAATTAAATAAATCAGAGAGTGAAAGACAGTTACTGGATGGTTTCACTATTGTGGCTCATAAATAACCCAAGGAAAAAATCTGACAAAATACAACAAAACCAACTCTACATTCTGAAAAATGTGGTGTTTACCTGAGAAGGACAGGGGAGAAGGGAAAGGGAATAACTGTGATAGCACACTGGCTCTAAGGCTGGCTTTAGGGGAATATGAGTGAAGCATGTGAACATGCTAAGGTGTAAAGTTATATGTCCCAAATTTAAATCAATGAATAGTAAATCAATAAAATTTGATCTTATTATTTTAAAAAATCTAAGAAAACAAATAAAAATTTATTTTAAAAAGTATTTGATCAAAGAAATCTAGAAAATTACATTAAAAGATTACTCTGAGGAGATGTGAACAAAAACTTGGCACAGAGAAGCTGTCAATAAGGGCACTGCACACCCTCTTAGTTTAGCGGGAAGATACCACGGAAAGCTGGGCATGGTGGCTCGTGCCTGTAATCATCTGTCTGCGAAGCAGCTAGGGCTAGGGAATGCAGTCTGAGTCCTGCTCAGGACAACACAGCGAGACCTAGCCCCAAATAGCTGGGCGTGGTGGCGCATGCCTGTAATCCCAGCTACCTGGGAAGCTGAGGCAGGGGATTGCTTGAGTCTGTGGTACCATGGGCAACAGTAGCCTGCGGTTCCACGGGCAAAAATAGCAAGACCTAGATTCAAAAAAAAAAAAAAAAAGAAGAGGCTTGTCTAATGCCAGTGGCCCCACAGCAAACTCCCAAGGGAGGAGACCTATCATCAGCTGATGGATGTCCCTTCAAGGATCTGCTCTTCCAAAATATAAGGCGGAGTCATGGTCCCAAAGCCAAAGACCCGAAGCATGACTGAAGGAGCGACAAAATGTGGCACAAACTGCGGAGATGAGACCCACCAAGACCGAAGGTGCTCCAAAAGCAGTACAGGAGTACCAAATCGGGGGAAATCGCACCTCACCAAGGACAAGGAAATGGATCAAAGAAAAAAAAAAAAAGAAGACTAAAGGACTTAAGAACAAACAGCAAAAAGAAAGGAGGCAAAGAGAACAGGGGAGATGTGGTGTGGGGGGGGTATTCCCATGGGGATTAGCAGTTATACAATCATATAGTGTAAAATATGCAAAAATAAAAATTAAAAAAAAAGATTACTCTGGCATTTTTATAACTGTTAAAATTGAACAAGGAAGGGAAAAAAATTTAAATTAGAATTCTCTCCTACAGAGTAAGGACACTATAAAATAAATTGCTTATCTCATATCTTAATACTGATTAAATAATCTTACCATATCTGAAGGTTTCCATCAAAATCTCCAGTAGCTAAGTATCTCTGCTGTAAAGATGATGCACCAAATGTTCCACATTTAATGGGTTTGGGCTTTTCAATCTTGATAGAAGGGAGAGAAAGAAGATATATTATTTATATAAGCAGCTATTTATAATCTGTGATATTATGGCTCTGTTATAGAATTTAAATAAGGTACATAATAAAATATACTATTAAAACATTTTTTAATAAAAGTCATTATTCTTTTACTTTAGTAATCTTTCTACTGCTTAAAGGTATGGAACAGTCAAAAAGAATGCATTTATTTGCCTTTCCTCTCATCTTGCTTAAATAAAACATTTAAATGTTGACAAAGACAAATCTACTATTTCCACAGGTCACAAATAAGAAAATTTCAGCAAAGTGGTATTCTTTTAGGTCCTCACTAGAAATGAGAACATAAACAAAAGTGTTTACGTGATTCTTTTAGGTTTCTCTGAAGAACCTGGTAACTGAAAATGTTTTTCTCCTATTCTCTCCCAGATGATTTCAATGTATAGAGATTTGTATACCTGTATGTACCAAAAACAATGACATGAGCACGGATCAGCCAATCTTTTGAGGTTTGTTTTTTTCTTTTGTTTTTTGCTTCATGTAAAATTATTATGTACAATCATATTAGTAAAACAAGCACACACCAATGCACCATTCAAGGTAAGAAGCTGCCAAATCACTGAAGACGATCACAGACCATGAAACTGTAGCCTAGAGCTTTGTAGATTTGGCCAATTTAATCACTCAACATTAATGATTTTTCTACTATACCTAAGTCAACAAACTAGGCGTAAGAAGATACAAAGATGAGCAAGACTGGGCATAAGCCAAGAAATTTACGACCCAAATAACAGTTTTGACTTGACCCCTCCCACAAAAACACATCAGCAAACTCTCAGTTACTCTTTTACACTCCTCTGTCTGGTTATATCTTGTGGTGTAACAATCAGAATATGTATAATACTCAGTTTTTTTCACTGAAACTTTCTTGCATAGACAAAATACAATATTTCATGGTGCTCCAAAAATAGCACCAAATACAGATGTTCTGACACTTGAGCACATCTGAAATTCTCTGCCTTCAAGAAACCACATCGAGAAGCCCACTATAGGAAAGCATAGGCCCCACCCTAGACACACTTAATATTTTTATTAGTAAAAGACAAAAGCTCTCTACAATACGATTCTAAAAGTGAATCATTGTTAGCTTTTCCTGTAGAACCCAGTAGCCGGGCACGGTGGCTCGTGCCTGCAAGCTTTCAGCCTATGAAGCGGCTGGGGTTAGGGATCGCGGTTCGAGTCCCACTTGGGGCAACAGTGAGACCTAGTCTCAAAAGATAGCTGGGTGTGGAGGCACGCGCCTGTAATCCCAGTTACCTGAGAAGCTAAGGCTGGGAATCGCTTGAGTCTGTGGTACCCCGGGCAACGTGAGCCTGCGGTTCCATGGGCAAATAGTGAGACCTAGTCCCCCACCAAAAAATAGCTGGGTGTGGTGGCATATGCCTGTAATCCCAGTTACCTGGGAAGCTGAGACTGGGGTTTGCTTGAGCCCCTGGTACCCAGGGCAATGTGAGCCTGCAGTTCCATGGTCAAAAATAGTGAGACCTAGTCTCAAAAAAAAAAAAAAGGCTACCTGAAGAACCCAGTAACTGAAAATTCTCTTCTCCTATAACTTCCCTTTCAATGCAAGAGATTTGTATACCTGTGTATACCAAAGGCACTGATAAGAAATAAACATCCAGATAAAATAAAACCCATTCACATTTAGAGGCACTGACTCACAAATGTGCCGCTGAAGTCCCACTTCTGAGCTCATTTTGTGCTTTGCCCAATTCTCCCAGGCCCCGGACACACCTGCAGCCTTCTTTTCCCTCTTCACTCAGAAGTCATTTCCACCATGGGGCGTTTGCTTCTAATCTTTATTCCCACATTCTTCAGTTCAAACATCACCTCCTTTCAGAAGCCTCCTGGGCCCTCGAAGCAGTAGCAACACCCCCAAAGCTCTAACACTTGCACTGTTTAATCTTCATTGCACTTATCAACAGAATTATTTCATTGGCAGAATGTGAGCACCAAGAGTAGGTCCCTGGCTTAATTTCAGTACCTGGTAGGTGCTCAACGTTTGTGCAATGAAAATGTAAGTGAACTTCTAATAGTTTCTCATTGCTAGTGGTGGGGAGCAGAAAGATCACTGGCAGAATCTACATTCTGATTTTTCCCGTGTTTTCATACCCTGCAGCTGACACATATTAGTTTCTGGTGTCACTGATAGGCAATAGTCAAGCTGCCACTCATATACTCAACACCTGTAGATCTAGATGTTCTTCTAGGCCAGTCCACTGTTTCTCTTTCAAACAGACACAACTCTGTAGGCTGAGTATCTGGAACACCCCTATCCAGAAGAGGAAACAGGTTCAATTAACTAAGAGACTCGCACAAGGTCTCTAGAGCCAGGTGGACTCCAAGCCCTTTATTAAACCAGGCTGTCTCTAAGCCACTATGCCATCAGTAAATAAACATTTTATTATACAACACCCATGTGTAATTCAGTCATGAGAAGTAGCCAAGGAATGTTCCTATCATTAAAAGGGCAGGTGAGGTAGCAATACAGAATGAATGAAAGCTCGTTCCAAATTTGTGTCCTCTGATTTTTACTTTCATTCCTATCTTTACAAGATAGAAACGTATGCTTCCCTCATGCTCTTCTCCTTATATCAAACAGAGAGAGATCTATAGGTATCAGTGGTCTACACAAGAATCAGATTGAACTCAAAACACATGAACATTCTGAAACCTCACAAATGAACAGCAACAAGAACTGCACATTGTTCAGAAGGGCTGAGCTATGCTGGCAAATGGACTTTAAAAAGCAGGGGTATTTTTTCCTTCAACATTTGTGCAAATTGTAAAAGTTAAATGAAGAGGACAGTGGAATGAAGCTAATTTTTTCTAGTTGAAGGGGCGCCCTTCCTGCCTCTGAAATATTTTACCTTTGGAAAAGAAAAGATGTAAACAATTCAGTGGTTATCTTTTCTTCTTAGAAGAAAATATTTTCTAGAAAACTGGTTATTTAAAGGAATCTATTTTGCGAAATTTGTTCCACAAAGAAAACCAGCATATATTAATAGCTCTTGTTCCATTATATTGAAAATGACCATCAAAGGAGGGTCATATTTGACCGAGCTTGGTTCTCTTTGCTACAATAGGTTAACATGAATAAAGAAGCCACTATCAATAATTTCCAGAGAGCTATTTTTGTTCTCTGTGGGTGGGTCTAGTACAGCTTGTCAGTATTTCCTCCTCCACATCCTGGCACTACTTAATTAACATTAAAAGGTTTAGTCAACCAAATGTTAACAAGCAGTGAATTCAGTGGCACAGGGGCTAAAAAAGCAGAATTTTATTAATATAATGCTAATTTTTAAAGTAAAAACATCCCTAACTAGGATTCTATTTCTCAGGATCACCTCAGCCCTTGATGCCAATTAGAGGAGGTATCCCTTTGTGAGCCGATCAAGTCTCTCGAGTGTATGACTTTAGAGAGACGGGGAGTTGCATTGCCCCTGGCCACACCTGTGTGTGAAGCTGTTAACAGATTCACCGGTCCAGGGCCAGTGCCCTACCCTCATTCCTGCCTATCCTCTTAGTAACAACTAAAGGAAGGCACCAACAAGGAGCCATTTGCTTCCGCCACGGCCGGGGCCAGGAACCGCGGTTGAGTCCCACTTGGAGCAACACAGCGAGACCTAGTCCCAAAAGATAGCTGGGCGTGGTGACGTGCACCTGTAATCCCAGCTACCTGGGAAGCTGAGGCTGGGGATTGCTTGAGTCTGTGGTACCCCAGGCAACGTGAGCCTGCAATGCCATGAGCAAAAATAGCGAGACTTAGACTCCAAAAAAAAAAAAAAAAAAAAAAAAGCCATAGCCATTTGCTTCTTTCACAGGTATTTATCAGGATACACAGTCTTTGGAGCACATGATTTAAAGTGGACCCACAATAATTCATGTGTCCTCATAATGCATTTTAATAAATCATCTATCTCAATGGTTGTCAAGCCTGGGACTCTTTAGTCATGTGGTAGAAATTTTAAAATACTATGTTCAAGGTCTCGCTTTAGCCTACATGCAAGAATCCCACTGCATTGGAACTACTATTTAAAAAATACATATCTCAAAAGAAAAAACAAAAACCCAGCAATAAACACACCCTCAGTGATCCTGATGCACATAAGCTGAGTCATTAAACCTCTACTTACTATATAGTCTCTTCCACTGTATCATCACAGTCTAATCTAATGTGAGTTCTTCAAGTGTTTTCACATTTGATTTAGCCTTGCTTTAGAGCATGCTCTTCAGGAGAAGGTATTCGTCTTTTAAATACCTCTAGTTCTTCTTTAGCACAGGGCCTTAACATTAGTGGTTCATGAATTTAAGTTTATGGTACAATCAGAAGACTAAAATGATACAGGTAGAATATAAAAAGTGGGTATTGCTGGGGTTAAGAAGATGTGTGATATTTCTTCTTTTTCCTGTCTATGTTTTTAAAATATCCCATCATGAATTCATATTTTGAAGGCAAAATTTTGGAAATTTGCTAGAATATGCCAGAATCTGTAGAAAAAACAGAGCACTATTTCACTTTATAAAGCAAGTGTACTTCTGAAATATACACAAATTATGTAATCCTTATTTTTAAAAAGATATACATCCTAGAGGCTCTGGTGGAGTTTCCACTGGTATTTTTTCCTACTAAGTTTCTTTCCTGTTGTCAACGTTTCTCACTGTTCAAACCCTTCACTCCAACGTTGTAATGATCATTACACCAATATTTATGGCCCCAAGTTACATTCTTTTACACATATCCATTCATTCAGGTATTTGAATGAATAACTCAAATAACAAGATTTATTGAGTGTCTGCTCCTTCCAAACCACTTAGGAAGCTGTTCTTACTCTCTAGGAGCTTACAATCTAATGTGCGATAAGTGGGGCAGATGGATATATTTCTTAGAGAGATATTAAGTACCATTTGAAAACAAAGTAAAGAAAATCTACATTGTATGAGATTACCAAAAGGACTTCGTAACTCAAATAGTCTGAACTGGATCTTAGACTAACAACAGACAAGTGAGGAATGGTGAACAGGATAAGGTGGAAAGGAACCGCCTAAGACCTGAAAGGTAGAACAAGCCATGGTTAAAAACTCTGAATGCTTGGCAGAAGACAAACTAAAAAAAAAAAGAAAAATGGCAGTCCTGGAAATTCAAAGTGGAATGATGCAGATTCTCCTCATAGGTTCACATCCCCAGAATTCTTTGTCTTCCCTGAAGTCTACTTTGAACCAGGGTTTCTTTAGGGCTTCCAGGCCTGAACACCTGACTGTGACTGGTCATTTTTCAGGCAGCCCAAGTCAATACTTTTAAATTGTAAAGAGGCATAAAATATTAAGGAATGTTATCCTGTAGCTCTTTCACTAATGACCTTTATAAAACTTGTAAACCTCATCTTGTTACATCCAGTTTAAAGTCTTTCAACACTTTCATTTTTCTTAGAAAAAAAGAGGCATGTATCTCTCTCTCTCTTTTTTTAGAGACTAGACCTCGCTATGTTGCCCAGGGTTGTCTTGAACCCGCGGACTCAAGTGACCCCTGGCCTCAGCCTCTCAGGCAGCTAGGATTACAGGCGTTAGCCGCCACGCCCAGCAGAGGCATGTATCTTTTAAATGATCTATAACTTTTGGTCCTGCTTACCCCTCCTATTTCTTAAGGGGCTAAATCCCATTACTGAGCTTCTGAAGATGCTGTGAGGGCTGGCTATCTCCCCTACTTCAAAGTTGGCTTAGCTAGCTTCTAATCAGAGCAAACCTGTTTATCACCCTCACAGGAACATACTCCTTTATGTTAGAGCATTTATTCAGGTATCCACTTATGGAAAGTTGGTTTGATTATTCAACAGATCCTCCCACTAGAAAACAAACTCTAGGACATTGTCATTCACATGCCCGGCACGTGAGACAATCAACTGATTAATTGCTGAACGAACACACGCGTTAGGTTTTCTCCTTCAATTACACCGCAGGCACCCTGGTGGCTATTTTGGCCCTGCTTCTTCGAAGACCATTTGACCCACATGGACCTATTCACAGACCTTCCACAAACATCTGCCCAGGTAGGCTTCGAGTTAGGCAGCAAGCCTTAACTTCACTTCCCAGAGATCTCGCGCTGACCTGCGAGGGTGGTTGGAGAAATGGGCCGGCTAGGACGCGTATGAACTACCTCACGGAGGACTCAGGACTCTGAGCGAAAGCGTTTTAACGTCGAAGTCTTCCTCGGTGCGCGATCAGCTTCGTTAGTACCGCGCAGCTCGGGCTGTGCTTTGAGGGACGGTGGACGAAGGTTTTCGTAAGAACGGAATGCAAAGCCTCTCATCCCCGACTCACATTCGCACCCCAACAGCAGCCCCAGACCCTGGAGCTGGGACGTGGACCTGGCACCCACCTCCCGGAGCAGCTTGAGGTCCCCCTGCTGGATCTCGTACAGCTGAATGACGCCGGTGCCCCGTGCAAAGTTGCCCATGGTGACAAATTTCGCGCTACACGGCACCCATTTACAATCAAACACCGTGTAGTTGAGGCCCTTCTGGATATGGGCGATAATCTGAGGCTTCTCAAAGGCCGACATGTTCCAGCCGATTGCGCGTCTGCCCACCGGTCCACCCGGATGCTGCCAAAACACTAACGTGGAAACCACACTCCAAACAGAAAACGCAGTTTGTCCCTCCCGCTTGCCTTACTCGTTCCCGGATGCCTTAGTGAAGCTGGGTTTAGCTGTCCTAGGTTATGCCGGTCTTTCACGGAGTCGCACAGCCTATTCCTCAGCAACAACACACTTATTTATCTACTGAACCTACTTTATTACGCACACATACAGCTCAGAGATCACTAAGTACTTTTTCTATGAATCACAGGTCCAGAAAGCGACCATAACGATCAGTCATATTTTAGGACAGCCTCCTTCCGCCCCAACATAGTCACAGCAAATCCCGCTTCAGGTCCCCTGCGCCGGGTTTCCTAGGAAAGGGGCGGGGCCCGGGGACGGCCGGGCGGTGGGGGTCCGATGAGCATGCGCAGTTCGGCGGCGCACGTGTTCGCGCCGGAAGCGCCTGCTGGGGTTGCAAGTGCCTGGGCATGGAGACTGCGATGGAGTCCCAGAGCACGGGGGCCGAGGACGGCTTCACTCCGGTCAGCCGTAAGGGTGGCCGGCGGGCGAAGAAACGGCAGGCCGAGCAGCTGTCGGAGGCGGGAGAAGGTGGCGACGCCGGGCGCATGGACACGGAGGAGGCCCGGCCGGCGAAGAGACCCGTCTTCCCACCTCTCTCCGGAGACGCATTCTTGGTGCTGGCGAGGACCCTAGGGCCGGAGCGGGGCTGGGGTCAGAGTCCGGTCCAGCTGGTGGTTTCTGGAGGAGGTTGAGGGTACGGGGGGTGGGGGGGGCTCACGTGAGTCGCGGATCTTCGGAAAGTTTCTCTCCCCAAGTTTAACTCATTGCGTTGAAGGGAGCTTTTCCTAGATCAGCTGTCACTGTCGACTCCACCCCCATCCCGCCTGACAGGCTATAGAGTTCTGTGTGCCTTTTCTCCTAGGGTGGGAAAGAAGAGAACAGGAAAATTCCAGTCCCGGCCAACAGATACACGCCATTAAAAGAGAACTGGTTGAAGATTTTTACGCCCATTGTAGAACATTTGGGACTTCAGATACGCTTTAACTTGAAATCGAGAAATGTGGAAATCAGGGTAAGGAGAATGGCAGTCATTGCCAGGTATTCTATGGTTTGTTCCGCTTTCCTTACTGGGACTTT
>PVHY01011077.1:0-49361 GCA_004024945.1 Uropsilus gracilis | reverse complement strand
AGGGAGGGAGGGAGGGAGGAATTGTCAGTGTAAACACCAGGAAGAAAGCACTTGAAAGATAAACCTCCTTATACAGCCCTAAATAGATTCTTAGGGGGGGAAAGCATGGCCAGAGGAGGTATCTAAATGTTTACAAGTTCAAATGATGGTTCATATAACAAGTAAGAACAAGTCCTTAGATGATTCATCAAAATACCTTTAACACAAAACAGTTGCAACTGAAACTTCTTCAACACCCATCTGAAGAATGAAGAACAACTTCAGACAGATTAACAGAGGCTTCAGAGGAAAATTTCAGTCTTCAGAAAAGCATAAAGTGGCTTTCACAAGAATCTCAAAAATGAAAAAGAAAGTAGCAAATTTATGAAAGAGGGTGGAAAAAGAAAACTCTAAACTGTTTATAGAACAAGTTTTTAATAATACACAGAATCAGATCAAGTCTCTAGGTAAACAGTTGTGAACAATAGTTATTGGGCTGCGTTTTTTATTTTTATTAGGAACATTTCTTTTACTATTTGACTGTTTTTTTATAAATCACATTACTTTTCACTGAGGTAACACTGATTTACAACTCTATATATTTATATGCTGTTCTTAAGGAAGAGGAAATAGAGGTCGGAATGTGACATCAGCAAGTAGAAGGTAGTCGGTGAAAATACTCATACACATGATAGTTCAGAGGACTTTTGAGGAAGGGGGCATTAAATATATATACAAAATCTCATGACAAAGAAAATATTAAAAAAGACATGCAATCATTAGTTGAAGGACCTAAAATAATTGATACACTTAAACATAACATGAACATTTTACAAACAGAAAAACTTGGCTGCAGTTAGAAAACATCCATTAGAAAAGAAGTAACCTCGTAAAACATCAAGTTCTTCAATATAGTCCTGAAATGCATTGGGAAAAAAATAAATTTTTATTCCATATCCAGAGATTAAATATGTCACAAAAATGGAAAAGCTTTTCCAAACAAATGAAAACATCAGCTTTGTACAAGAAGAACTGCACACTAACAGAACATTCAAGGAGAAATTATTTTAGAAAAACTAAAAGAATCACTGGGTTTTGTCAAAGCCCTCTTATTCCTCTGGAGACAAAAGCTCACACACCATATTGAGATAAGAGCCCTTTCAACTGAGAGAAATCTCCAGGGTATAATGAGAAAATGCATACATTGTATAAAAATGGGTTAAGGAAGGACCTAAAATCTAGAAAAAGTGTCCTGCTGTGCTTAATGTTCCAAGTGACACTTTAACAGAAACTCAAGAGCCTAACAAAGAATCCCCCAGAGGACTAGTTCCCCAAGGAAGGAGGGACATTGAACTATGTTGGTGCAGAAATAGAGAACCTAGAACCTGGTATGGGTAGTAGCCACTCCCTGGGAATGCTGTTCCATTTTAGCCAACTTGGCCACTTAATTGACACTCCATTTTAGCCCATTTATCCTGAGTTAGCTAGAGCACCACAAGAGCTCCAGGAAGCTCACTATCTTACCCAACCTATCCACCTAGGAGCAGGGCATTCAGTCGAGGATTTAGTATTACGTGTTGTCCTTCTATGAGAGGTCAGATATTGACAAGGAGTCCCAGCAGAACATAGCTAAGAAAACACTGTGCTTCTGCCTATTTGGAAAATCAAAATCTTTATGGGTCCATTTCACCAATGGTCTTTGCTGGTCCAGCTCTTTTCCCCACTAGCAGTGTAGATTATCCCAACTCTAGATTCTCTATTCTGTCCACACAACCTGGAAATACAAATGGATCATCTTGAGTTGATTGACTTTCTGATTCTACTTTAGAAATTCAGAATACAGCAAGATGTCTATTAAAGTATTTTAAAATTTTGTCTCTCATAGCATTATTTTATTAAGGGATTAAACAATGGTCCAGTTATAAATATATATTAAAATTGTTGGTATGTATTAGACAGTAGAGTATAATATTCATCTTGGAGATTTTTGGTTTTATTTTATTCACTATCTGGATAGTATAGGTTTTCTGCATTGTTAACCAATTTAAAACAAATATGAAAAGCATCTAGCCCCCCAAACCTAGACCCCTATTCTACAACTCAGTCTGCTGCGACTTTAGACCAGATGGTACACATCTGAGGCATCATAATACAGGCCTTATTTATTTTTATTTTGATTTCTAAGTTTCTACTTATTTCTACCAAAAAGATCAACAAATATACAGTGGAAATATTCCTGTTGAGATAATGAACAGTTCAATAGGTAAAATAAAATTTTATCCAAATTGAAGATATCATCTGGAACTAGCATTCCAAAAATAAAGTTCAGGGTTGAGTGAAATGGCAGAAATTCCTTTAAAAACTTTCCAGTGAGAGATGCAAATCTACAAAGCTAGTCTAAGACCAAAGCACACATACTCACACAGACCAAAGTCAATATGCTTATAGTCTCCACAAAATCATTGTAATACCCAAGATACAAAAAAGTCAGAAATAATGTGTTCATCATTGTGGAATTCATTAAAAACTATTAATTACAATTAATAGTCAGTTCATAAAAATATTGTATGTTGATAAACTATCTACCTAAATATACAGAAGAATTTCTATGAATGATTAAAGAAAAAAATGGAAATCATTTTGTAAATGATCTCACTTTCAAAATTAAGTCATGTGTGTGCTTATGTAAACTGCATGTAAACTGAAAACTTTGGTATAACTATAGTGCAATGTATTAACAATCACTATCTACTGGTTTGTGAAGAGACTGAAGGTAAGTTTTCTTCCAATTTTTTTAATTGGCACTGCTCATATTATTTATAATGAGCTTGTGTTCTATAATTATAGGAAAGAAAGATTTTTATTTGAAAAAATAGATAATGTAACTAGAGAATATATGTCTTCTGAAAATACCACAGGAACTCAACTATCAAACAATAAACATGGCATCAAATGCCAACCTCAATGCACCAAGTAAGATCTCATTTCTGTGTCTCGAAAGAACATCTAAGGGTCAAGTTATAGTTCTTGAATAACTCTTGAACACTATCTACGGCCATCTGGTAAAGAGTAGGAAGGGAATTTCAAGTGCAAAGGATAGATTCTTATCCTGCAGTTCCTGAAGAAATGTTTTAGATTATCTTGGGTAGAGAGGAGAGGGAACAGGGAAGAAGTGATTTGCAATTAGTTTTAGAAGCAACAGAATTTTCTAAAAAGCAAAAGAGATTTGATTCACTTTCTCCACATTAACATGAATATGTCAAAATCTAAGTCATTTGGGCTCTAATGCAATCTCCTGGATCTTTTCAGGTGGGTAAAGTAAGGAGAAAGGCAGCTTCTAACTTTCCACAGACTGGTAATAAGAGATGTGGCAATAGGCAATTTCACTTTGGCTTGAAATTAATTTAGCCATTCAACTTTCACCCTGCTCAGATCTTCCATCTGTCACTTGGTGCCCTGCTCCAGTCTGCGAGCCACTGGAGCCAAAGCGATGGCCTCAGGAATCCTCTAGTTGGTCATTTGGTTGATGGGAGCACAGGCAACAAAGGGAAATGGTATGGAGGACAAGACCAGTACGTTCATTTACAGGCAGTCCTCCCTTTCCTCCTGAGATAAGACCCAGCTCCTCTTGGCACTGCTTATGCTCCTCGGGAATTCACTCCAGGGAGGAACTACAGCCCACCCTCCACCTCCACCTGGGGTTTGGACCCCAGGGGACTCCCTAGCCTTCTACACTTGCCTTTGTAAATAGTCCCTGTATTAAGTTCACCGCAGTTTCCTCACTGGAGTATAGCATCTGTCTCGTGCAGGACCCTCCCTGATGCAGATACCTCTGAAACAGACTACAGGACCTACTCCCACTCTTCCTTATAGGAAACTACTGCAAATAATATTTTGGGGACCCTGAGGCCCTGAAGCCAGCCATGGCAGCCAATTGGCCCACCCCGCACACACCAGCAACCCCCGCCTTTGGTCTGCAGGTTCGGGGGCTGCTAGGGACCTACATCGGGCATGGCCAATTTGGCTAGTGCACCCCCACATGCTTGAACCCTGGTGGGGTTCCAGCAGAGTGGGGTGGGGGGTGGACTAGACACCCCTCCTGTTTTACTTTCACTCCACTCCACTTGGTGCTCAGGAGGAATAAGAAGGAAAAGAATACAAACGCTGACATGGGATGGGTGAGGGACCAGGTAAAGATCCAGCCCACGCATCTGAGCTGGATGCAAGAGAAGAAACATAGAGAATGACATTGCATAATGGACAGAGAAATGACCATGGTGATGACCTATCACAGAATCACACCTATAGCCTCACCAGGAGTGGATGGGTCATGATTCCAGTTCCGATACATCATCTAAGAGGGCAAGGTGCCCCTCCCCATTCCATGGGAGAGGAAGGCCACAGGGGCAGGCATCGGCTTCACCACAAAGCAGCAAACCAAGGGAGAGAAAATGAGCTGCAAAGGCCATCAACAGATGCCTCTCCACACCAGTAACTTCTTTACTGATGATGGCTGGGGGTGAGGCCCCCTAAGCCAGAGGACAGAGCTGTAAGCAAAGAGACAGCAAAACAGCACAGAGAACCGGCAATGGTTGACCTCAAATAAGCACAGACTGGCTGCCCAAGGCAAATTTAAGACAGAAAACCTACCGTGTCTGAGGAACACAATCCTTCACTCAGCAAAAGGACATTGTCTCAGAAAAGGAAGAGATGAGTGGACTTAAAAAACATCAAGGAGAGGGAGTCTTGAATAAACAGAGTGGGTTTCAGGGGGAATGGAAAGCATTCTAATAATTATTTGCTGATGTGGTAAGAAATTTAAAGGAAGGAAGGAAGGAAGGAAGGAAGGAAGGAAGGAAGGAAGGAAGGAAGGAAGGAAGGAAGGAAGGAAGGAAGGAAGGAAGGAAGGAAGGAAGGAAGGAAAAAAATTTCATCAGCTCTATGGTCGCACATGAGTAATTGTAAAAGGTTCTGCCACAGACCTTGTCAGCTCTGGGCACCAAAGTCTCCCATCTCTGCTGGTTTCTTTCATTTTCATCTTTTAAAACAGCACCCACTCTCTTTCTTGGAGAACCACCCTCCAGTGACTAGAGCATTTGTGCCTGAACAGGAAAGGATGGAAATTCCTAGAAATTTATGGGACCCCAAGCCCACCCAGTAGCAGCTAAGCAATGATTGACATGTGGGTGTATAAGCACTTCAGATCCCTCACCCCTGATGGGAACAATTCTGAGGTGTGACACAGACCCTGACTCCAGATATACATAGCTGAATAGAGCCAGAGGTTTGCCCTTGACATTTAACTTGATTCTGCAAACATGCTTGACTTCCTACCTCTTCCTCCTCCTTCTCTGACCCGTCCCCTCTTCTATGTGTATTTATGTGTATCCCACCCATCTATCTATATTGCAGATTACATTTCCCAATAAATCCATTTCACCTCAACCACCATCTCAAGGTCTGCTTCAAGGCAAGCCAATCTAACGAAGTTCATAATATTAAGAGAATATATTTTTAATATAAAATGAAAAAAATACCTTTATAATTGTTACAAGTAAACAGACATCTGTGAAAGAAATTTATGTGACAAAAATTTGAGTTTTGATTAGCAGTGACTTACAATCTGTTGTGACTTGCGGGCTGCTCAACAAGACAAAAGTACTGATTGAAGTTCAAAGCTGCAGGTGTATTACTGGTACACCAGAGTCCCTAAGCCAGATGGGCAAAACAGACCCTGAGAAGTCTCTGTGACAACCTTTTATAGGACAAAACCACCACCATCCCCTATTGTGAGGCAAGCAAGCAGGTGTGGGACACATTCCCATAACTACGGGTTCCAATAATGCTGACATCCATCCTCTATCAGAAGGACAATGCTGGTGTCCATCATCCATCAGGAGGACAAGACGGTTATCAGCAACAATCAGAAATAAGGGGAGACAGAAACAAGATGTCCGGACCAGTCAGCCATGGCGGGCACTTGCCACTGAAGGCAGGGAGAGGACATTGGTTTCTAAATGGAGGTTTTAAACCAAATGGAGTTACTTTGGTTAGCCTGTGCCCAACACAAACATTTTAGCAGCAACAGAATTTTTTAAAAAGCAATGCTTAGGGGAGACTTGAGTCACTCTTGACACCTTTTTAACATGGGTGTATCAAATTCTAAGGCGTTTGGGCACTAATGAAATCTCTTGGTTCTTTCCAGATGGGTGAGGTAAGGAGGAAACTTGCTCCAGGCTTTTCACAGAATGACAAGCCTGGGAAGCAAGCAGTGGAGATTCAGCAAGCTATAACACTATGAATAGTCTCTTGGTCTCTTTTCTCCACACTCGAGGCCTTCCAGAACTGACTCATCTTTCACCTCTCCAGGGAAGAGCAGGCCTCTTTGAAAAATGAGAGTAAGGAACAGAGAAGTAACCAAAAAGACACGGTCCATTATTTTCCTATTTCAGTCTTTACTTTGATAAACTAAATCCCAAGTCCCAAGTGTGTAAATGGTTTACACAGAACCATTCAACTGGTTAGGGAAGATCAGGGACGAACACACAGAGGTCTGAAGCTCAAAGTAGATACAATTCCACCACTGATAACAACTATCCTCCTTTTGAAAGGACGTTTAGAATTCGTCAAGATCCCAAGATGTAAATGTAATCCTCCACCATTTTCATTTTTTTCCAACACCTTCAATTATATCAGAAAGTGAAGTGATTTGCTTAATTTAATTAGCAAAGTTGGTTGAGGTTAATTATTTATAAAGACATTAGAAAGTTTACCTTCTTCATTAGGAGCTTGACTTAAAAGTGAGGGGCTGAAGCTTGTGGGTCACTCTCCCTTTCCTCCCAGAGACTAACAGTGTCTCCACCCCTACCCCACTTCACCCCCATTCAGGAAGGAGTCAGTCATATGTCACCCACAAACCAATGACTTTGAGGAGAAAGCTTAAAACAAAAAATCTTGTTTCTAAAAAAAAGTAAGACATGTATTCAAGTCAACAATAGAAGTTCCAAAATAAGTCTTTTCTAATCTTTTCTCTTTGTTTATTTACAGAGTAGAAGAGATTATTTTCCTTCCTTTGATTTCTAAGTAATTTATCAAGTTAGAATGAATTAACTGTAAGAATAATGGCATTCTTTCTGCACCTACAGCAGACAGTGCTGATGTAAATACATTTTCAAAATAAGGCTAGCAAGATAAATCCATGTGCCTAATTATTTCCATTAGTACATCACTGCTATATTTTTCAAAGCCTAACAAGCAAACCTCAGATCTATAAATGGTTTCTCCTGAACACTGGCATCTATTACAGTGAATATTGTCTCTGAGACTCTGGTTCGGTTTGAGTTTAGACCTGGCTAGTGGTTTTTCAAATAAAGTATTATTGCATTGTAACATTGGGATTCAGGTGGAAGAACTGACTAGTTTAGACATGTTTTTAAAAGATACTCTAAGAAACTTCTATGCACATCAGTGAATGTAAGTTAAAAGCTACACTATATTGTATATGATAGTCTCCTAACTTACCAAATCCAAAAAGTTTTTTAAAAATTAAAATTACATTTAAAAGTATCAAATTTCCTTTATACTTTTTCATCAGTTTGAAAAGCATACATTCTAAATACAGATTTTTCATTATTTTGTAAAACTTCCTTTCCAAGAGAAAAGAGGCCAGTTAATAGATATTTAATTGCTTACAAATTAAAATTCAGAGATGTTCTATTGTCCTGTGATAAACGTACATATTCTATTTCTGTAAAATTTGCATCTACCTATATGGAAAACTAACACTACTCATCAGGAAAAGTTATGGAAGGAATAATTAAATTTAGGGGGAAAAAGAACTATGAATTTCAACAAAATAATAGCATTTAGAAAGTAATAAGCTTAAAATTGGAGCCATTCTGTAGAAGTTTACTTAATGCTTGCTATTTTTGTGATAGACGGATGCAAAATTATCTTTGAAATGGAATGATTATCACTTGGCTTCTCCAACCCTAACTCCAATAACAAATACATGGATCTAAAGTGAAATTCCAAACACCAATCCACTGCTCATTAGCTGAGTAACCCTGAGAAGATCACATAACTGTGAGTCTCAGTTTCTTCATCTGTAAAATGGAAATATTAACAACAGTAATTACCTCATAGACAACTACAAGGATTAAAATGAATCGATACATAGAAATCCCTAGAAGACTCCTGTCATGGCGCTAAACTATACAATGCTTTTATCACTACAATTATTTATTATTATTATTATTATTATTATTATTATTCCCAGTGTATGGTAGATGCCCAACATGCATTTTGTTTTAATAAAAGCCCCTTCAAACTAAAACAAGTATAGTGTCATACATTTGAAGACTACAGTCCTATACCTCTGAATTATATAGAGTACAGTAAAACCAATATTATCTCAGTAAAACATACAAAAGAAGATGTAAGTTAAGATATTCATTACAAGGAATAGCATCATCTGGTTATAAACATGGTTAAAGAAGGTCAGTTAGAGTCAAAAGACATGAAGACAAAGACTATTACCTAACCCTCCTGTAGTGCTACTATGAATCTTCAATAAGAAATCAAAAAACTACTGGGCAACAATAAATGCTGGCATGAATGTGGAGAGAAAGGAACACTTTTACACTGTTGTTGGGAATGCCAACTGTGTGCAGTCATTATGGAAAACTGTGTGAAGAACCCACAAACTACTGAAAATGGAACTACCACTCAATCCAACAATCCCACTTCTGGGAATCTACCCAAAGGATATGAAAACACAATTCAAAAGCACACCTGTACTCAGATGTTTATTGCAGCCCCATGTACAATAGCCAGGACATGGAAACAACACAACTGCCCCAAAACAAATGAATGGATCAGAAAGTTGTGGTATATGTACATAATGGAATATTACTCATCGATCAAAAACAGCAAAATTATGTCATTTACAGCAACACGGATGGAGCTAGAAGGAATCATGATAGAAGAAATAAGACAGAAAAATAGAGAAATTCTGGATGGTCTCACTTATATGTGAGCTATTGGGCAAACAAACAAACAAACAAAATTTAAAACTGTCAGCAGAACTGAAGCACAAAACAAGAGGAGGGAGGGGAGAAATATCAGGGGTGGGATGGGCACAAAAGATTAAGATGATGATTCACAGGTGGCAAGGTGGAGGGAGAACCTCAGCGTAGACAATGATGTGAAATAAAATAAATAAATGGAAAATTTTTAAAAAATCAAAAAACTGATATTAGGATTAAAAATAATAATAATAGGCTGGGGAATTTGGGGCATTGACACAAATGATTTGGTGGAGGGAGATAATTAATTAGTACACAGCAGCCTTGATAACATGATATAACAAAATATCCTCATAGTTCATAAATATGCCAGCTCAAGGCAGAAGAAACTCTGTTACACAGGCTGCATTTACAAAGCCAAATATGCAATGTAAGAGGGCGGAGGTTCTGAGAAAGCCACATCATCTCTAAGAGGTCCACTCTGGTGCTGAATTCCACCCAAGAACTCTTTTCCCTAAACCGTTGAAAGTCATTTTTAAAAGACAATTGTTAAAGAATGAGAGGATGTGATGTTGAATATTAAAGAGTAATACCCGCTGATATTTTACCTTTCAGGTTTATTGGATTACTCAACTGGTACTGACTCGTATGTACAATGTGTGGGGTTAGATCAAAGAAGAACAAGGGCTAACAGGACAGTGCTGGGAGGTCATTGTGATAAAGTAGGAAGAGTATATTGCTCTGCTTAATTTTTGTTTCAGAGGCTGGTGCACTTCTGTCATCTCAGAATGCTATCAATACTATTTTCAAACAAGAATGTACAACCTCAGGATGTATGTGGTAATGCATGTTTAGCTTTTGAAGTCACTGACAAAAAGCTCTGCTAATGTTCCATGTTATGACACTTACATTATCCCACCTAATAAAGACCTTCTGCTTTTCAAAAAGAAAAGTGACCCCATGCTTCAAAGGAAAAGCTTGTCTCTACCTAACACTGAAGTTTCATTTCTACTCCATGCAGAGTACAAATTGCTGAGCAGGACATAGTACAGATCAGTCGGTGACATAACCAGAGACCCTGATGCTGTGTCACTAGGTCAGAAGCCTTACTTATGTAACCTTGACCTGTTCTGCTCAAAGGTGGAGGAAGAACTTAGCAACAACCAGCATGAAGTGAAAAGCAAACAGCCTGGATACACACCTGCTGGACAGATTCCAGAAATTTCCCAGTGCCCAATATCACTTTGAGTTCCAGGCTATGGATTACTATGCTCTGGATGTGTGTTTTAGTAGAAGTTGAGGGTTGAAAGGTAAGCAGTAACCCACCTGCTACTTCTTCTAATTACCATTAAATGCATTTGGGACAGTGACTTTACATATCATATTCCTCTCTGTCCTTTCCAAGACCTAATAAGACAGACACAGGAGTCAGACTGATGGAAGAATGAAGTGTCAGCTCTCTCCCTGCTAAGAGGTATGTGTGCAGACAAATAGCTCCCACTTACGAATTTATCTTCTCACTCCCCACCTCTGGCCCTAAACCAAGTCAAGTTCACTGCTCACAGGCAAAAGAGAGAGGGAACTAGGATGGAATTCTCTCAAGTAGGCAGTCCCCTGGCAAGAAAAAGAAAGCATGAAGAGAGAGCCAGATACATCCATCCTTTCTCCTCCATGCCTCCTCTTCACAGAGAGAGTCCAGAGGAAACAGGGCCCCATGTATTTTCCATCTGGGGTGTGGATATTTTCCCCAGAGACGTTGGGAACTGTATGTGGAGGCTCCTGGCATTTAGTAGTTTCAAACATGCTAGAATGGACACAGAAGAGTGAACGATTGTCCTATCATCAGTAGTACCTTATAGTGTTCCTTGGTGAGACACCACTGAGAACCTTACAGAGAGAGAGAGGAATGGTAAGGAATGTGTCATTAGCAGCTGTATGAATAAGTTGTGGGAATGTGTTGTGAGTGTGGGAATGAGTGTGTACATGTGAATGGTGTGTGTGTGTGCGTGGTATGCGCACAGTTGCACATTAACATTTGCACCATTGGGAAACAGCTAAATTCATGGGCACTGCTGTACCTTATTTTTAGTTAATTTTTTATTGATATATCCCTGGTTCACAATACCACCAAAGCTCAGAAATAGAGCTGCACACACCTCTGAAGATGTATATGCCTCACCACACCCACTGCCAAAATTCTCCTTCTATTCAGCACTATTCAAATGACCCCTTCGACTCAGTCCTCCCACATCCACCTTTCCCTTTCCCTCTGGTAAATATTCTATAAGAGAATGTTGTTGTAGTTAAAAGAAATATCTTTAACAAAAAAAAAAAAAACCTAAGCCTGAATTTACTGTACCTCCACATTCTCTATTACCTTCTCCACGAATCCATTCTGATTCAAATGACCCCAATGAGTGAATTGGCATCAGTTGTTGTACATGCTACACTCACTACATTGCATTATTCAGTTTATACTAGAAGACTTCAGACTCATTGGGATAGGTGTGGTATCTCGTAGTATAATCCAAGATAGAAAATGTTATGGAATGTTAATTGTTTTATTTGTTTTGAGCTTATGTTTTCTGAGTGTATGTTTGAAGAAATGAATGGCAAGCAAACAAAAGATTCATTATGTGCTGTATCAGTAACAACTATTTTAAGAATATATCAACTATCCACTTAAAATACTTTGTCCCCTAATTGCTTGAAAACAGAAAATTTTAAACTTAAAAACCAAGTGGATTTTTGGATTGTACATTCCAATTTCTTAGTGTCAAAATAAAAGTATTCTAGAATAGCTTTATAACGATTCAAGAAGTTACCATGATAATCCCAGCTCTTTAACTTGAGGACATCTTTTGAAAATCTGTATTCTAAGTAAGAGTCCTCCTACTAAATCATCAAACCTGGGTACCGTTTTAGGAATAACCAACAGCCTGATATACTCAGAAAGAGTGGAACATTTAAAAATTAGGAAAAAAATACATTTTTTCCAATACAATATTTTTGATATGCGTTATCTATAATTGGAACAAAATATGATTTATTTTGGAAAGGATTATTGTGAAAATGGTTTATGTTACTCTCAGAAATGAATTTATATAAGAGTAGATGATCTAAAAATATCCCTTTAAATACCTGGAACACTTTACCCTTGAAAAGTTGTCTTACACTTTCTGCTTGTGTGTGTCCCAGCTTGAATACCACCACTAAAGCTTACATTCCTAAATATTGAGTCCAAAGATTCTAAATTAATTACCACATCCAGTTGCTTATGGCACTACATTGCTGATCTGAGCTGCTATGGATAATGCAGGACATACCTGGAATTGGAGGTATGTACTGACTCTTTCCCACTCTCATTTTCTAGTGGTTTCCGTGAATCTTTGTAGGAGTCCTCACAACTCAACCCCCAAACTTTTAACCATATCTTGTCAGGCTAGGAAGTGGCTCTGTTATCAAACTGATGACAGCAATGTGATTTACCCTGTCCAAGGAATACAATATTATCAGATGTAAACCTTTAATGGTCACAATATATACTCCTAACAGTGATTTATGCTACTTGGTTAAATCTTATTGTGAATGGCACTATACAAGCATGCAAAGATACAAATTTCCAACTTGGAAAGAAATGAGATTTCTTAAAGCTTATTTTCTTTTATAGTAGAATTCATGGGATAGAAACATGAAAAGTTGAGATCTACTCGTTTAAAAAATAGAAAATCAATTTGGCAATAACCAGTCACTGGTTCCCTTTCATATAATCTCTGGTCAGAGGTTGCTGAATTTTGAGCCATGACTTCCTATAATTTAGCCAACAATTGTCCTAAACTAGAAGTGAAATATATTATCCTTAATAAATAAATCAAGTTTTCTCCTAAACATGTAATGTTGAGGTTATTCAATACCTGTCATCTGGCATCCAGAATTGATATATTATTCTATAACTTCTATGTAACTATAGAAGTTAAAGTAGTAAAATGATTTTTAAAATGAACTGAGGTGCACAGACAGATATTGGTATATCTGAAAATGTCTATCTTTGGTTCGGTAATTTATCCTGTTACAATTTTTGTTGTTCATAATTATTCCCTTTTTATAAATAATTATGTTCTTTGGGCCATACATCTTCCAAAGTGATCTCTTTGTAATTTATTTCAGAATTTAATTCACTTTGTTCGTCAGATGTGATATTTTCAATAGTGAAAGAGGAATAGTGCTCAAAGGTGAAAGAGGAAAAAGGGAAGGAATAAAGGAGATAAGAAATTTAAAAGATTGTGAAAATCTGGATACAAGTGGTACTATTATATATGAAAAGAACTCATTTTATTTGTTAAGAGAAAGAAAAATAGAATTGTTAATGTCTATGCCATCCTAAGATGTTCATAACTTTTCTTATGACAACACAATGTACTAAACAAAGCAACATGTAAATTAAAGTTAGAACTAAATGGCAGAATTGAGAATGAATCACTGACAGATTACTAAAAAAGTCTAGCTAAACAACTTTGCGTTTAATTTATATTTATAATTTTAGTGGCCTAATTCAACCTATTCAAAAGAAATATATTTCTAATGACTAGCTATAATTCAACTATAAAGCAAAAGAAAACTGGTAAAATTGTGCAGTCCATTGTCATTTTATTTAATTTATTTTGCTTTATTAAGCACATCCTTATCTAGCTCTTTATAAAGCAGTTCTTTATTCAGGATGGCAGTTTCAGGAAGTGTGTATGAAGCGTCTGTCTATTTCTTGCTTAAAATTCCAACTGGACTCTTTTACACTTTCTAAAGGATGATTTCTGCCAATTTCATATACAATAATGGGCACTTTTTTTTTTCAAAAGAAGTGGTATTTATGTGCTTTGCCAATTTCTCAGAAGCCAGAGCTATCCCAGTCTCTTTAAGATGAAAACTGAGAAGTTCTGAAACTATCTATATTCTATCTATAGGGTCAAATGAAAATATTAGAGAGATTTGGGAGTGTATGCAAAAGTTGGGAAATATGTACAAAGTTGGTCAATTTACTTGAACTCCTTTTCTTGCAACTATCCAAAGGAGTAAACGCAGAGAGGTTATGCAAATATCGAGTAAGTTGAGACAACCTTCCCATATTTGAAATTCACGTTTCCTGGGCCCTAAGCTCTTTTGAGAATTGCATTCAACTCCAGGCCGAAATGCTTGGGAACGCTGCTCCTAATTCCCCTAAAGAGAAATTTCTTTCCATTTTGATTTTCTCAGCCACAAACTAATCAGTCTTAATTGGTCCCAGCTGTGATTTCTTCTCCCTGGGGTTGCTTCCTGCTGGTACCCAAGTAGTACAGAGCCATGGAGTTTTGTTAAACTCCAATAAATACATCCGAGCTTTGTAGAACCTAATTCCCTATACAAGCTTTCAAGGACTCTAACCAGCAAGTAAACCTTCACTCAAATTCGAAAACTGACCACCTAATGAAGAGCAGTCTTTTTCAGATGACAAGATATTGTGACTTAAAAATTCTACTTTTTTACCACTGAGAATGGCAAGAAACTATTATTTATATTTTTATTTATCATGGGCATATATGTTTATATGTGTCTCTATATATGAATATATCAGATTATTTATTTTATGCAAGCATTTTGTTGTATAATTGAAGTTTTTAATTGTTATTATAGCAGAAAAAGATTAGGCATGTCAACACTATATAATACTGTCTTGGATAAAATAACACCAAAAAAGTGAATTAAAGTAGGAAATATTGCCACATTAGGTCTTCATAAACTTAAATAACTGACTTTCTCTTATAGTTTTTTCTGTTTAATCCAGGAAACTAAAAAGAGGGTATAAAAAGGTTTATCATATTTTAAAACCCTGTTTATCCCAAGAGCCCTATAAAAATGATGTCACCTGAACAGAATATCAGGATTTTGTCTTCTAGTTTGTTAATGGTGCAAACTCAACCATGTGGTTATTCTTAATGAATCAACCTCTATTAATTATTTTCATACAAAGACAGAAAATGAAGCAGCAAAAACAAGATTAGAAGAAATTAACTACATCTGAAAGTAATTTAAGAGGCGATTGTGGGCTCTTTTATTAAAACCAGTGGATCTAAAGTTTCAATTAATGAACCACAATTCATGGATATTAGCTTGACTAATAAACTTTCTAACTGGGCAGAAAACTGAGGGTAATGAAGACAAAGTATCAAAGCTGGAAAACAGGTTGCCACTGGCAGAAATCAAGCAAGTTCAAAAATGCCTAAAAAGAAAATTTACAAAACAATCTAAGGAAACCACAAAATAAATTAAATAATACTATATAGCAACAAAATGCTGCAACATAAGCTCAGACAACAGCATTACAGAAGTTTGCCATAAATTATGAGAAAAAAAGAAAGCTGTATATTAAAATATCTACACATTTTCAGGGTTAGATGGAGTTTTGTATGATTATTTCTGAAAGTAATTTTACACACAATAATTCACCTCTATGAATATACATATGTCATACTTATACTAATGTCCATGCTCTGAAAACCATGGTTTGGAACTAATTCAAATTTTTAAAAAAAACTAATCCAAAAGGATTGAGCAGTTCATGCCATATCAGTGCTTGCAGAGTCCAGCAAAAGGCAGGTAAAATACAAATACCAATCATTTAAAGCATCATATTGCTGCAGAAGCAGTAAGACTAAGAACTAAAAAATTAGAAACGGGAGGACTATGGAGATGGCACCAATATTCTTCAGCCATTTTTTCTGGGGCATTTGTCAATTTGGAGCACCAGGAAAAGGGGAACTATCAACATCTATACAGTAATGAAAAACAAGACGGAAGAATAAAACAGCCTCACATTATATTTCCTGCTTCCCACAAAGACATATGCTGATGTCAATGGCAGCACAGGAAAGAGTCAAAAGAACACAACCAAAAATTTCTGATAAGTAAATCAGACTGGCCCACAAAAATACTGAGAGGACCAAGTGATCCCTGAGAACCCAATATTGAAAGTCTTCAAAGGTCTGGGGCATTGGTGACCCACAGAGGCATTTTTTTTTTAATTTTTTAGTGGTAAAAGGATAGGGTTATGAATCCATTCTAGTCTCTGACAAAGGACACAGTTTGAGAGAAACCAGCAGAGACTTTCATGTTTTCAAAGGGTCAATGTGACAAAATCAAAGACTTAGTTGTTATCTCTAAGACATTAGCTGAACTCCAAAAGAGCCTGAGAAAAAAAACTAATAAAAAAAGCTAATTAAAAACAAGCTAATAATAATAATAAGCGAAGAATTTTTAATTACAAATTACATTTTACAAATTACAAAGGGCAGAAACATCTTCCTAGGGCAAAGATCCAAGTCTACAAAATAGACTCTAAGTTGAAAAATCACAAGGTCTAGGGTCAAAGACAAAACACAAAACAGGTAAATTGAGCTTTTACAAAACCATCAGTTTAGAAATGATAGTGTAAGCTTGCTAAGTCCCCTTTTCTCTTTAATAAACATGGACAGTATTGTGCTTCTTCATGCAAGATGGTGCCTCAGCAGTTTTTATTTACAATGGTTTGCACTCAATCAAAATGATTACATACCACTTAATTGACAACAAAAGTATGCACCTTCAAATTGATCTATGTCAGAGTTATAATCATATCAAAAAGAATAAAATATCTTGGTATAAATTCAACCAAATAAATAAAAAATCTGACCACCAAAAATTATATGACATTGTTGAGAGAAATAGAAGAAAAAACAAAACCAAAAAGAAAGGAAATTCTTCCAACCTGTACTTACAGAATCTGTAAGTAAGTACAGGTTGGAAGAATTAATGCAGGTTGGAAGAATTAATGTTATTAAACTGTTTATATTATGAAGCAATATACAGTTTTGATGCAATTGCTATCAAAATCCCAACAGTATTGTTTACAGAAATAGAATTTTAAAAAATAATATATATTTGAAACTGCAGAAGACTACCAAACTCTTGCCAAGAAAAAAACAAAAATATAGGTATCAAACTCCCAGTCATCTGACTACACTATAAAATGATAATAATTAAAACATTTTAGTATTGAAATACAAACTGACACATAGATCGATGAAATAAAATTGAGGACCCAGAAAAAAAAAGCACACAGAAGTGGAAACCTAATTCAAGCAAGGAGTCAAGAGTTTACAGTGGAATTAGGAAGTTCTCTTCAATAAATGCTGGGAAACAGCCACATGGAAAGAATGAAACTAGACAGTATGTAACCACAAACAAAAATCAATTCAAAATGATTTAAAGACTTGGTTGTAAGATGTAAAACCATAAAATACATAGAGTCAGAGGTGATATACTTCTTAATATCATCAATAGAAATATGTACGTTCTCTTTCTAATATAAAGAGGAACAAAAACAAAAAAATGAAAATAGAGACTACATCAAACTAAAAAGTTCCCACTCAGAGAAGGAAACTTAAATGAAAACAGAAAGACACCTTACTAAATGAGGGAAGATAATTGTACATCAAACAATTGACACGGGGCTGATACAAGGGGTTAATATTTTCAAAATCACAAAGAAAAAAATATAAACAATCCAATTTTTAAAAAAAATATGCAGATGATCCGAATAGACACTTTTCCAAAGAAGACATACAGATGACTAATGAGCACATGAAAAAATGTTTATCATCTCTAATTATTAGAGAAATGAAAATCAAAATGACACATGACACATGTAAGGATAGCTATTATCCAGAAGGAAGAATAACAAGTGTTGGAAAGGTGTGATGAGAAGGGAATCCTTGTACACGGTTGGTGGAAATGTATATTGGTTCAGCTGTTATGGAAAATAGTACAGAGAGTCCTCAAAAAAAAAAAAAATAGAAATTCTATATGATCATCTTACTTCTGCGTTATAAATGATTTTCTACCTTTTTTCTCATTTGTTTTTACATACTCCTACTTGGTCATTTATAAAGACCGGCATGAGAGCTCTTCCAAAACCATACATTTGTCTTATGAGTAAAAAAAGAAATATTGAAATTCACTCACTCTGGTCTTCCTAGATTTTCACTGCTAGGTATGTGAGACTGTACTGTTCTTGGTTATCTAAGATATTAAATTGGCTCCAGGGAATTCCATTCATTTTGTTAAACGAGAAAAATATCCTGAGTAACTAATATATTTTGGCTTTAAGTCAATGGCCTAATTTCAACCAAGTATTATTAACCTTAAAAAATTAAAGGGAAAGAAATTAAAAATTAAGATGCCATGGTAGCTACATCTGAAGGAGGATCCTATACTTTCAGAATATCAACAATAATGTAAACCCATATAATACATATTAAATAAATACATACTAAATAAATAATATGTATATATATTATCTAATACATATAGAATAATACATATAAAATAAATAAATAGAAACCTTTCTGTGTTAAAAAAAAATGAAGAATGTGGACACTGAGAAGCAGATTTCTCTATTATTAGTGAATCAATAGGGCATCAAACATTGATTTGTGAAGAATTGAGATCAACTTCACCTTAATGGGAAAGAATGGTTTATCAAGTTAATCTCAACTCTAAATTCAATACTAAGAAGTTTTTCTGAGTCATAGATTGACTCATCATCCCCATTTTATCCCCATGTCTGCATTCATGCCATTACATGGTATCATCAAGGTCAAGAGCATACTTCTCCAAACCTTGTCTTAGAATTGACCCTGTAACTTCCCTTGGCTGAAGGCATGTAGTGTGGCATTTCTTTAGGATACTTTAGGATCCTGCTGTGTTTATACTTGCTCCCTCAGGTCTCCAGCATTCTTTTATAGAGAAATTTCCTTAGTGGGTGCTCTGTTCCCAGTGGAAGAATGAGAACTACATGAAGGGAAATCTCTCAGAGTCCTAACTCCTGAAGCAAAGTTGTCCTAAACATCCTACAAACCTGAACAAAACTGCACACCAGAGCCCAGCCTACCACATCTGTTGAATTTCAGTCAAATTTCCCAGAGAACTGTTGATTGCTGTTTAAATCATGGTATATCGGAATAATTTGTTATGCAGCAGGAACTAATCAATATATCGCACATGTGCCAGCACTTGTCATTCCTAAATTATGGTGGATTAAAAAAAAAGAGAGACAGAATGAGAGACTCTAGAGAACAAATCAAATGGAAAACTGCCACTCAAAGAAAAACATTTGTAAAGATTAAGAACAAAAAAATAAGAATAAACAAAGTAGCCGTGACTTTTTCTGAACAATTAAGGTATATGCACTAAGATGATATTTTCTGGCTCATGACTAATTTATGTGAAACTTTTTCAGTTGCAAAACTGAGCACTTTTATAGAAGTGACTTTATTGTAACATCACAATAAATGAAGTTAGAACAATTCCCAGCAATATCCGTGAACGGTGATTAATAATCAGTCTATAAAATTATGACTTGTACATGGTGTTTACACAAAGAGTCTGTTGTATTAAAATTAAAGGATGCCTGAGTTTTGAAGGAGGTGATTTTTTAGTAGTATTTTTTATTCATCTAGCATTGGCTTACTGTATATGTATATGGACTGTATATGATTCAGAAGTACAGGTTCAGACACCTCCAGATATCTGTACCACACCACACCCACCAGCAGGACAAGGTTTAAAAAAAAAAAAGCCAAGCATTATTTTAGACATAGATTCAGAGACTTGATACATACAAATTTAAATGACTATTTCCAGGCAAATTTCAGAATGACAACATTAAAATGAGTTCATTTGAAAACTCTTTTAAAGTGAAAACTGACTCCAGAGACAAACCAAATCCTCAGTCATTAATAGAAGCCAATTTGACACGGCAAGAGGGTGAGTCTAATTCATACTCTTTACATGTTTTTAACAGGCAAAGGTGAAAGTAACTAAAGAATGGTGAGCAGCTTGGGATGACTCGGTAGGAATCAGCAGCTGATGAGTAATCACAAGCTGTTGTTCATCCACTGATGTTACCAGGAGGCACAAGCCCAAAAACTCCTTATCTTCAAGTGCATCAGAATCACAGTTGCTTTTTAAAACACAGTATATTGGTCTTACCTCAGAGCTTCTGATGCATTTAGACACTGGTAATTTTTAAAGAAACTCATATGTCATCTTCTAGGATTTCCAAGGTTAATAATCATCAGGACTTTTGCCTAATTCAAGCATCCATACATTAATTAAAAGTGTTTACAGTTACCCCCTCTCCAATTCCAGAGGGTTCCCTGCTTCAATGCATTCAGGCCATTGTGTGTTCTGATATCAAACCTGTAGATATCACCACATGATAAAATGTTTACAAAGTATAACAGTAAAATTTTCAGAAAAACACAATATTGGCTTACATAATATATCAAAGCAAAAGATGGTTACATATTAAGCTACTGAAGAATCTACTATATCGATAGAAATAAATACTTATGTCAAAGGTACCTGTTTCCTAAAAAAGTTTATGTGGAAAAGTATAGTAAATGGTTGTTTTCATCCCTCAGCCTAGAAGGGACTGAGAGACAGAAACATTTGACATCATGGCTCAACTTTTGAAAAACAGAATATAAGTAAATAGAAAAAAATATCATAGGTAAGTTACAGTTGTTGGTGACTTAGAAAACAGTCACAGACAGTAAATATTGGGTGAAGAGCTACCAGGGTCCAGGTGGTCAGTGCATGGAATAGAAGAGGGTATATGAGTCATCTTTTTGGCAGAAAGAAGGAAGGGGATAAGAAAAAAAGGGAAAATCAAGCAGATAAAAGCAATGAGATGATTTGAAACTTACTACTTGCCAGCCTTCTTGATTGAAGTGATTAGATTGGAAAACTCCCTTTGGAGGGTTTGGTTTGGTTTGGTTTGGTTTTTGTAAATAAATTGATGTGTTTGCAACTACAGACCGTCACTAATGCTCTTACAGTTAAGTGTAGCCCACAAAACAACAGGTATAAAATAGAGTAAGATCTGGAGCAGCTTTTCACCAGAGAAAAATGTTTACCAGTTTAATAGGAAGGGCTGTGTTCTCCAAGCCTGTGTTCCAAAGAGAAATCTGATTATAACTCTCTCCCAGATTGGAAAGTTACTCATCCAATTCAAAGGGGGAAATTTGTCAGCCTCCTCTGGACACAGTTGGACAGATGATAGCACAAATGAGTAGCAGGCGACAGGAACAGAGGGAACCCAGTTTCCTCTGTAGGCAGATAGAGAGGATGGAAGGACAGGATAGAAAACATTAGCAGCGTTGTTTTTTTTTTTTTAAATACCAGAAATAGAGGTATATTGTAGATCACAGACGTTAACTTCCTGTTTCTATACCTTAGGCTTGATGAGCTATTTTTACATTTATCCTGATGAGGTTACATTACCCTGTCTTGAAATTTCTTAAGCCATTTTCCTATCTGTGAAATGTCGTCTCTCAGATTCCCTTTCTTTGTTGACCTCAGAAAAGCTGAACAAGAGATGGTGTGGATTACATATTAACCTGTGCCTTTGAGGGTACCCGGTGCAAAGGAGCAATCAGCTGAGAAATTCTTTATCTCAGACTTGGCCCAGTGTCATTGATTGACTTTTATTTGTACTTTGAAAAGTTACAAAGGACCAGAAGAAAGTGAGTGTTTCTTAAATTGTGGAGAAAAGCTCTCCAAAAAAAATAATACGCAAATATAAATTTAGTCTTGCATCTCCAATCAATTTTGACAAAAAAATCTTGTGCAGATGAATTAAAATTAATGGAACATGATTCATTGTGGGCATTAAATATTCAAATTAATAAAGAGCGTAGCCAAGTAGACACAATGATATTCTTCTGCAGCTATTACCTACATGCAGCACTGGACAGAGGAATTTGGAATGTGTCCTTTACTACTGCTGGCTGCTTCCGGCGGTGGCTTGGGAATTAAGGATCCACGCCTCTACATAATGATATATGATTAGCCCTGGGAAAGTAATTGAACTCTTCCTTCTAGACAATCCCTTGCAGTGTCAGCAAGAAGCTGGAACAACCAGTGTCATTTAACGGAGTTACGCTGTAAGTGAGAAAACCCTCTGATCCCTGCACAATTAACTTTCTAATAAATTTTAGGTTCTCAAGATTAAATGAGAGTATTAATATAATAGACCATGTAAATGTGCATCAGAGAAATACAGCAATGCAAAGGCACTAAAAGGAATAGGAAATCTGAGGAAATTAACAATTGTTCGCATATAATAAGGGACAGGTGTCAGCCTGTTGAAAGGATGATTGTTGTAACTGGGCAGCTGAGGATGGTAAATGCACAGCTGTTGCAAAGATTAGTTGTGTAGGAACAGTGAATGCTTGTGTGGCTTGCACGCTGCTACACTAACATATATTATGAGCTCATAAAAGATCCTGGAAAGTAAAATAATAACGATATTGATACCTACTATACATAGTAAAACACGCTAACTCATATTACTGATAGCTGTATGCTATCAAATTCTCAGCAAACTATATTATTATTTATTCATTAAATGTATGAAATATGGCAATCATCATTTTAAACAAGAATACAATTATTTTTGTATCACATCAAATTCGACGTGATCAAATTCTAAAAATAATTTTATTATTTTTGACGTGCCCTAATTCCAAATACTCTGCTGGTCTGAGAGCTACGTTTATAAAAATGCTATAGCATTTGGTACAGAGTAGTGAGTTGTATTTTAAATGTTTCTCTTACAAAGGGACTGAACTCATTTTGACTCAGTCTCAGACTAGTATTGACCTTTAGGGGAAAAAGCAAGAAGTGAGCTTGTTTCACAAATATTCTCAAATCTATTTTTTGTTATAACTCTATACGGTGAGTTAGTCAGGATTTTTCCTTCATTAGCCTGTATGAGCAACACCTGGGGTATTTACTGTATCTTCCCCATGATTGTGTGTGTGTTCATTTGTAAGTGGGAACAACAGGCCTACAAAGGAAGGGATAAAGAGGTGTAGAGATAGAGCACAAGTGTGCACACAAGCATGAGAGCGCACAAGAGCATGAGAGGGAGAGAAACCAGAGAAAGAGCATGAAAATTTTGGGGGGTCTGGGGGGCTCATCTGCCTCCCACCCTGGCCCTGCCTGTTGTGTCTGTATAACTGCTTAAACCAATAGAGACAGATAGATTGGTGAGCCTGATGCTTAGAGGAGGCGATGGGGATGGTCACTTACAAACACTATCTGATGAATCTCATATGTTCTTGTACAGCACAGAACACAGGACAAAGAGGGAAGGATTAAATTATAGAAATAACTATATATGGCACCTAGGGTATTTCTTTATTCAAAAACCCTGTGATTGACGGCCATGGCCTGGGGTGCTCCCGTCCCCTCGGCTTTTTTGGGTTGGGGGTGAGGGGGCCCTGGTCCTCCGTCTGGAAGCAAATGGGTAGAAGGCACCTGGACACCCCCGTACATGGGCCTGAGCAGCTGCAGGTGGGGGGTGGGAAACACCCAATTCTTCTGATGTTCTGGCCCTTTTGGGGATGGGGACTAGGGGGAAAGAAATAGATATATAAAAGAAAGGTGGAAAGATAACAACAACAACAAAAGTCTATTATTGAAATATTCCAGCTATACATTCATAGCTTCCTAATAAAAAGAGTATATGCCCCTTGATCACAGGGAAAAGGGCGGATACGTGGGGGTTTTGTTCATAATAATATATTTGATAAATTTCCTTTTCTACTTCTCCAAGTCAATGCCTTCCTGCATGAGCATTCTCACTGGCAAGTAGACACTAGTCCTGCCAAACATGGGAATTGAAATATCACCATATTGGAACAGATAAATTGCTTGAGGATTGATCACCAACACTCTTTCTACACAAATTTGGAAACCCTTCCATGATCTTAAAACGTATTTGCTGGCTAGCTACATAAAAAGGTTCAGTATTTACCATTTAACAATAGTAACTTGATGAGACTAGGGATATTAGTTTGTTAGTGATCAGAAGACTTGTTTCTAAGAAGACTTTTGTTAAATCTACCAGAGTAGATTTAAATAAAACATGCATTTTTTTTAATTTTGAAAATTAATGAGATGCTGCTGAGTTCAAATGCTTAGAATTTTATCCTTAGGGTGTTTTTGTTTTTGCTTTGCTTGTTCATTTATTTTGGGGGGGTTTTTTTTTGGGGGGGCCTTGTTTTTGTTTGTGTGCATTTGGGTTTTGCTGGAGTGAGGCCGCCATATAATCAGATTCCGACTCGTCTTTAATATGAGGCTCACTGATTTTGAGTCTAAAATTTGATAGATATGAACACTTTCTGGCTTGCTGCCTATGCAGATTCATATTTGATTCATCAGAGACAACTGTGCAATGATGATAAATTTTGTCACTACTGGACTTTCCTTAGGAGCACAGAAAATGAAAAAGTTGTGTCATATTCCATTCATGATGTTGAAGAAGCAGTTTTGGTTTCACATTTTCTAAACATTTCTAAAAGTTTGTTGAACTTTTTTCCATCCTTTCAAAGCAGTTACTTCACTTGTGGATTCTAGATATTAATGATATTTTACTTATGACAGAGGTGGTAGAATAATTTAATGCAAATTAGATTGTAGCTGTTGATATGGATGAGTATCAAGGACATTATCTTCAAGGTGACATGAGCATTTCGATATGATGAATTTGTTCATGGCATATTTATTAATATACTATAAGCAGTTGACTTTTCCATTATTTCTGCCATCAAAATTATGAAACTACTTGTTAGACATTGCTAACTAATTTGGGCCATATGTCACTGGAAAATAGCACCAGGTATTAATATTTGAAGTTTCTGACTTGATGGAATGTCACCCTGTCTGGCTCTAAATGTGAAACCTAGCTTGCAATCTGAGCAAGAGGAAAACCTTCCTGCATGTGAATATTCAAGCTATAGATCAATCCTGTAAATACATAAAGATTCCTATCTATAAGCAATCAACATTGCTAATGAAATGTAGATCATCTGCACCCCAAGTTACATACTTGCTCTAACCCACTCTATCCTGGCCATGGTTTCCGTTCTTTGAGTCACATCAAATCTCAGGAATGAATCCAAAGCTCTCCTACCTGTGACTATGAATGTGTTTCTTTTCACTGACCTTTTCTCTTTGCAAAGCAGCAGCAACAGCAGTTCTTTCTGTCCATTTTAGTCTGTGCAACCACCTTCTTCTCCTTTCCTGTTTTATAAAATAAACCTGTCCTTTAAAACTGGAAGAAGCAATAGTCTTCAATGATGAAATTTCAGGTGATTGCATTCTAGAGAGAGTTGGCAGAGTGCAGGGAGTAAGAGTTTCTCACTACTATGGATTGCATTAATAAATTACAAGAAAATATATTTTAGAAGCAGGAAACACAGCTACAGTTCAAATACACACCTTAGCCATCACTGATCCTTCACTGACCATAAAGTCATAGTACCCTGATTCAACTAAATTCTCTGTAAAGGTAAAATTGAGGTGTCAAGGATTTTTTGCCAGTAGAATTATTTTTTTCTTAAAAGAACTGAAAAGTCTGTCTCTCATATGATAAATATAATGATAATGCTTAAGATTTGTTCTATGTTTCTGTTTATTTTCCTCACTCCAAAAAATAATTTGAGATTACTTTAAAAATTGTGCTGTTCTTCCTCTTTGGAGAGACAAATGTAACCTACTAGAAAGTACTAGATTTAAAAAACTATAGCAGAGATCCTATTATTTGAGAACAGTTCAAGAAATGCAGACAATAAAACCATTGACTGGGGTAATATTTAACTGACTCAAGGTTGAAAGAGATCTTCCATCAAAATGTTGCCTTCTGTCAAGGATGAGATCAACATTGAGCTGATTTAATAGTAAACCCACTGAAACACTCTTACTGGGAAACATAAGCTAAAACAAGAACAATAAAAACCCACTACCATTGTGGTAAGTAGCCTACTTTTCTACTTCAAAGGATGCTACAGATGACAGGAGTTTGTTTTTTACAAAACAGGCCAGGTGGACCAAAATAAATTGTCAGAATAGCATCCATCCAAAGAGGTGTGACACTATACCTCTGAATCATAAACAGTGTTGTTGTGAACCAATCTCAAAGAAAAATCATTTCTGATGTATGACCAACACAAAAAAAATGTAGTAATAATAAGTTATTCCTTATTCCTGTTGTGTTAAATTTGTTCTGTTGGCCAATATACTGCTTATCAGACTTCAGACTTCTTTTTTATAGTATTCAAATAAAAACTGGCTTTTTTTTTTTTACATTTATGGTTTATTCTATTCCGTGTACTAGTGCAATCACTAACCTGCCTTAAGGTTTAATCTACTAGTAAGTGTTTTAATGCAATTAATGAGTCACAGTAAATATGATATTAATGTGTGCTTCCAGAGAAATGGGGAGGTGCACATCTTCAGGATGTTGAGAATTTCCATCCTAGTGAAGTATTTTTCAGTGGTTCTACTTTGTTTATCAAGCTTTACAAGTTGAACCATAATCACGGTGGCTGTGTATGATTATCAAGCTGGATCTGTTCAAATCAGTGGGTAGTTTGAAGGATTCAGCAAGGTGAGGTCTGTGTGTCTTCTTAGTTTCAAAAGAAAGAACAAAAATGATCACTTACTTTTCTTGATTGAAGCTGGAAGGGAATCTGATTGGTGCACAAATCTCTCACAAAGAAATGTTAATGCAAGCCATAAATTTGACACCTCCTCCAATTGTGGGAAGTGAGTCATAGGCCTGACATCAACCCAGCTCCATTATTAATTTCACACTTGAGTGGAACCACACAGTTAAGCATTCATCGCATGAATTCAAACAACAACAGACAACTGAACTCAGTAGTAACCAAAAAGGAAAGTAGAATTCAAAAACCAAAAAAAAAGATAAACATGGTAGAAGACAAGAATTTCTATCACAGTCATTTTGCCAAAATTTATTTATGGGATTTGATTATAATTTATATCTACATAATATGATATGAATTATCAATGCAGCCAAAGTATATACTTTCTGAATAAACATAAAAGTAATTTTCCAGATCATTCAATAAATGACTAATCCTCTTGCTGAGAACCTGAATTACAGTAAAGTCCTCTCTTTTTCTATCCCTGGTTGTCTTAGTTCTTTTTATAGTTGTAGTTTACTCAGTTCTTCACCTTAATATGCAAGTCTTCCCGAAAGTTTTTTGCTTGTCAGTTAATGAAAACTGGTGTGATCTTTAAGGGAACATTTAGTAATATTGATACAAGAATTTCACAAACTTTTAACTGTATTCAACATAAACCATTACAATTTGTACACACATACACACACATTTTCGCATATGCATTTATCTTTTGTTTGTACTTTGTCTTAAGCCCTGAGTTTATTACAGGCTCACCAATGAGATCTTTTGATAACATAAATTTTCTAATCATCAGACATGTGAATAGACTCACATTCACTCAGCATTTCACATTCTTTGTACAAGGAAAATAGCTAATACCTACAGCTATGTTCATTCATCGATGAGTGGATATTGTTAACACGGTCATCAAAAACAAAATAACTATAAAAACAAGTGAGTAAAAAAGGACCAAAAAAAGCAAACAAACAAAATAACTACAAAGTGAAAATACTGTTTTTTTTAGTTTCATCTCCTCCATGCTAATTGTTTCTGATGAGTATTATTGAAGCATATTCCATGCACAATTGTTTAGCAAAGTATAATTAGAGTGAAGATAACTCAAACTCAAGCTCTGATTTGGTGAAAACAAAAATCAAAAAGGACTTAAAATGCTCCACTTTCTACTTTAATGTATGTGTATAATCAAGGTCAAGCTTTACAAAAATTGTCCTCATGAAAAAACACACACTTTAGTTGGTAAATACTTAAGAGTTGAGCAAAAAGCAGGGCAACTTATGTGCAGGCATGGATAACCACAGAGACAAGTATATGTGTCTTGAGATCTAGATAAAGCAAAGGGGGTGGGGGAACAAAGAAAGAAAGAAAGAAAGAAATCCAGGGCATTTGTAGAATTTCAGAAATTACTCTTTTGAGCAGATTTTCTAGTGGACCCACAGCCTCCTAGTCTCATATTGCAAAAAGTTGACAAATCTACACCGTCTCCACTCGGAAAAATATCTTTAAGATTTATGGGTATATTTTGAGCAGTTATGATTGCCATTTGATTTATGATTTGTGTAGTGAATTTTCTAGTAACATGAAGGGTGCAGGCATTCAAAAGCAAAGAACATATTATTTTCAAATTGTTTCCCATCAAAGTGCAGAAAGATAGGAAGGTGGGTTGAAATAATGCTCCATTACCTATCATCCCCTGACTTGCCTTCCTCCCCTTCACTCCCTCTTTTCCCAGGGACATGTGTCATAGCCCACCCTGTAGTCATTTGTGTTTTTACTACAGTTTTCTGCTGTAGCATCTTTGACCATGTGCCCCCTATATTATTGGTCCATATATTTTTATGAGGAATCACTGATGCTTTTTCCTAAAAGGATGCAGTGGCTGAGTGTTTAAGGAATGTTATTATCCAATCTGGTGATATTTGCAATGAAAGAAGTTTAGACATTTACAAGAACTCTCATTTCCTAACTTCATAGTCATAGATATTAAGTTTAAGAGAAGACACGGTACCATAGTATTTGCGTACATTGCAAAAGAGAATTGAACAAGCATTGCTGAGCAGTCTCTTTCAGTATGCAGGAAAAGTCATAGAATCACCATCTGATCTTGTTTAAGCTAAAAGAAGCCACAGACATTTTTTAACAGGAGAAAGATACTTAGATTTGGCCAAAGAGATTAAAGCTTTCAGGGATATTAGACATTTAATCAGATATCATAATTATACACACAAAATTGTATGACCCCAAAGAGATGAAAAGAATATGAAATGAATGCATATACTCTAATATTCAAGGTGTACTGAATTTGCAAAGAAAACCATTTCAATATTAAAAGTCAAAGAAATGTAGCACCCAAATAAATAATATCACTTCATTGGTGGGAATTCCAGATTGCCATGATTAGACATGGAAAATCAATTTCTGAATCTCCGAGGTCTGTGCTTCTAAGTATGAGATATTCTAAATGGGGCTTAAGGTGTCCCTATCAATGTCACCAAAAAGATTCCAGCATCCAGCGATTCTTTTATCAAAGATCAGGTCATTATATAATCATAACCAACTGAAAAGATACCTCCAAATTGGTTGGAAAGATACAATTGTTTATTTAACAAATATCATTCCTTAAAGCCAGGGAAGATAAGAAAAAATAAGTATAGAAATGCCTAAAAGAATAAAATATGTGGTGTTAATATATTCATATGAGGGTATCTGGTCTTCAAGTTTCCATAATTTGTAATTTCAAGAGAATGTGCCCTACTGGAACAGCCTTGTAATTTCAATTTAGTATGTGTTGCTGCATAATTGAATTCAATTTGTGATTAAAAGTGGAAAAGTGTAAAGACAACTCTAATGAAATGTATTGGACATTCATTTAATGGAACTTACAAATGGTCATTTCGGTAAGTTTAATAAGTAAAAGTATTACTTGAGTATTGGAAAGCTGGCCAGTCAGAAAATCAAATTACTTAAAAATGTATTTGAATATATTCAATGAGAATTTTGTTTAAAATATCTGCTGATCGCTATCTTCTATAGGGGGTATAAAGAGCCTCAGAAAGGGAAGGGAAGGTGATAGGATGGTGCATTGTTGAGCTGGGAAGAGAGGATTGTGCATATAAGGAGGTGAGAGTTGTATTCCCCAAGTTTTATAGTTACAGAAATGATTGGCAAATCAACAAACTTGAGGAAAATAAATATATGTTTAAAATGTTAGCACTAATTGTATCCTGAAGATGCATCCTCATGACCTAATTACTTCCAAGTGCTTCCAAATCCAATCACTAATCATTAATTGTTTCTTTACATTATTTTTTCCCTAATTGTATAAGTATATACACTGGTTGATTAGTCAAAGAAATAAATTTTAAGATTTACAAAATTTATGTGTTAAATATGTATTTTTAAGCAAAAACTTCTACATAATTATTTATGCAAAACATACATATTACATATGCCCAAAAGAAAACCTAAAAGTCATCTCTATAATCATATATACAGCCATATTCAAGATGACTTTTAACAAAAAAAAAAGAATTTGAATTTTTTTATCCTTTAGAAGTAAATGCTATGCCTGTACTACATAAGAAAAAAAAATAATAGCAATTAATGAGTTAATTTTTAAATAAATTGTGTATTATTTTCAAAATGAAATTGTGTAGTAATTTCAACAATGATCTAGCTACATTTTTTTTTCTCCTAAATTCAGTAAAATTTAAACTTATGGCAAAAGACACATGCAGCTATCAATTATCTGGCTTGGGTTAGAGTATCTCTAATCTCCATTTTACTTAAAATTTAGTAAGCACAATTTTGGAAATGGTAAGTATATATGTACATGTATATGTAGTATAAAAGTGTATGTACGTGTAATTGTAATTATGTTATTCACTGAGTTTAGAACATGAAGATTCATCCATTTCTGGTACAAAATAAAGTTCAAACAAATAATCATTAAAATAATGAAATTTCATTTTGACATAAATACACATTTATTTGCCTTTATTTACATATAGATCTTTTCTTTAATTATAAACCAAAAGATTAGTAATCGCCACAGCAAGAAATTCATTATCTAAAATTTCTACTTTCATTGCTTTGAAAGACAAAAAAAAAAAATAAAGATACTAACAAAGCAATCAGAATACAGAAACTGTCCATTGGTATTCCTTATCTGCCTTTGTTTTTTGTTTTTGTTTTTTTTTGGTTTTTGGTTTTTTTTTTTTGAGACTCGGTCTCACTATTTTTGCCCGTGGAACAGCAGGCTCTCGTTGCCCGGGGTACCATGAACACAAGCAAACCCCAGCCTCAGCTTCCCAGGTAGCTGGGATTACAAGCACGCGCCACCACGCCCAGCTATTTTTTTGGAACTAGGTTCGCTATGTTGCCCCGAGAGGGCTCGAAACGTGATCCCTGGTCCCCACTGCGGCTTCCAAGGCTGTCGCTTACAGGCATGCACCACCATGCCTGGCCCTATCTCTGTCTTTCACAGACCTCAAGACCAGTTTTTAAGTGATTCACCTTTAGTGAGTTTCTTCATAGCATTTGTCTGGTTTCTGGGAAACAAAAATAGATCTTCTGCCATATCTACAAGTATAGGTCTTTACATGTATTATGAAATATAATGAAAATATATAGGAACCTACTGAAATGTAATTTTCTTATTTCAGTCCTCATGTCAAGATAATACATGAATAATTTATAATTTGTGTAAATTAATTTTGGCATATTTAAGTTCCTGATATAAGGAAGGAAGGAGGAAAGGAGGGAGAAAGGAGAGATGATCACCTGTGTTATGTTGGACACTATCAAATATCATTTACCAAAAAAAAAAAAAAAAAAGCAGCTAATCAGGCTATTTCTTTGAAGGATCAGGAAAAGAAAAATGTGGGATCATAGCTACCAAACATTCACAAGCATACCATCACATATTGTATTGTGAAAATACATATATTTAAGGATATTTTTGACGTGGTTTCAAAATATTAAAAGTAATTTTTGGACAATGAATATCCCATCAAAAAGTTCCTTTTCTAAGTGAGTTAAACCACTATACTTCAGAAGAAAGAAGAAGACTTTGGCAGGTTCAGTGAAAAATCAATAAAATACCATTTCTTATTGTCTACACTGAGCCATTAAATTACATTCAATTAATTGTGAAAGACAACTATCAATGTTTATTTTCAGTCTCTGGAAGAGACTTTAAATGGCCTTGTGTATGAATATATATTTGTGTGTATAATTTACATATATGTAACTGTGTACACACCTGTTAATCTTTATAAATAGATTTGAAACAATTCCCTTAAGAATGCACGAAGATAAACACACTATAAAATATAAGAAATGTTTTTGCCAGTCTCCTAACCTCCTACTCTTGCACTGATCACTTTTGCTACTTAGAAAAGTGCTTTCTTTACATACTTCAAACTTTACTGGCCTCCAGGCCTTAACTGGAATGATGGAGAATTTTGTCTATAAAATCTAAAGTGGTTTAAATAAGAAACAACAGAGTTGCACTTGAGATAAAAGAATACAAGTGTTCTGGAAGGAAGTACTAGAGATACAAGGGAAAGAAATTTGGGAAACAATTGCCATAATGACACTTTAGAGAAATGTATCAACTTATGAATGATGGAATAGGCACTCTTCTAAGTGGTTTACACATATGAATTCAGCTTACTCTTCACAATAACCCCAGAAAATAGCAATATAACCTTAGCCTCCTCTACATATTAGAAAAATCTGGAACATGAAATATAAGTACCTTGTATAAGACCATAGTTGAAATTCATACCCAAGCAAGCTGACTCTTAGCTCATTCCCTAGCCCATTAGACTGTTGACAGTTTACTTATAAAATATGCTTTACAACCATATCAAAAAATATTTACAGAAAACATCATCAAAGACATTTTATTTTCCAATATTTTCAGAGTTAGGATTTATGTTTCTATTAGCTATATTAACACATTCGAACTTGCCTTGGAGTATAGTTTCATCCACATTATTACAAGCAAAATTAAAAGTATCTGAAAGTCAATGTCCTAGTCACTGTGACATTCAAAGAAATTAAATTTAAAATGAATCGTCTACTTAATGTGCTGTGACTAAAAGCTGAAAATTTATATTGCAATGTGCAATTTTTGCAACTTACAGGTGTATAATTTCGCACATCAAAAACCTTTACAAATGCTCTCATACGCGCCCTTTAATAATGAGAATTGTAAGAGAAAAGTCTTGTAGGCTTGGAAACACTCAAGAGATAGAAATGCGAAGTTTATTTTGTATTAAGTCATAACTCATGAAAAATAAGCTTAACCTTTCTAGGTATATGCTATCTTTTGGGGGGTACAGGGGGGAGAGGGAATCCATTTAAGTTGCTTGTGGCCAAAAGTTCAGTCTTTGACCTGTACTCAAGGTTTGTGTACTAGAAATTAATGAAGTGGATACTCTACTTAAGCATTAGCTATTGAACACCAGGAAAATATCAGAGGGAAAGAGCAAGACACATCTGGGCTGGGAAAAATTCAAGACAGAGACTTATCTGAGATTGGAATCTTTGCTTTTTGCCTGGTTGCATTTCCTATCCCTCAAGTCTTTTTAACTTCTGTCTACAGCAGGGAATGGTATTTCAAGTCTCAGACATTCTGTACTGTAAGTCTACCCTTAGTTCATGTAGGGCTCATTTTAAAAAAATTAGCCAAGTAAACTGACTTAATAGTCTCTTATAGTTAATAATTTTATCTTCTATTCTTCTGCCCTTCATATCTCTCTCCCCCCCCCCTTTTTTTTTGGACTCATCGAAAAGAAGATAGGATAAGAAATGAATCAATGAAGGAATTTTGAAACTGTCACAAGATCTGATTCTTCTGGGTCCCTTCTAGTAAAATGTCATTGATATCTCATAAAAGATGGCCCTTTGTGCCCTTCAGAGCACTGGCAAGGTCCTTTAAATAGGCCCCAACATTGTCTTTGAGGGATTCTTCCAAGCCTCAGACATCCTGAAGTTTTGATGCTGGTGTTGTCTTATCATAACCGAGGCTAACAATGAAAAGTTTCTGGTAACAATCAAGACCCTTTGCTACACAGGTCAAGACACATTTTAAATATCCCCAAAATTCAGGTTGAAACCTGATCCCCAAGGTGACTGGATTTGGAGGCACTTGGAAGTGATTAGGTCGTGAGGGTGCATCTTCATGAATACAATTAGTGCCCTTACAACGAAGACCCTAGACAGCACCTTGCTGCTACCAGGAGGTGAAGGTGAGAGGATAATTGTGTGTAAGGAGTCAGCTCCTCCCCAGACACTTGGGGAGCTTGTTGCTACCTTGATCTGGGAAGTCACAGCCTCCAATACAATGAGAAATAAACCTCTGTTGTGTATACAACACCCAGACGATGGCATTTTTTTATAACAGCCCAAGTAGACTAATAAACCTTCCTATTAAGATAATTTGTGATTGAGATCTTTTCCACAGATCTTTTCCTTCAGGCATTCAGAAAGAGTCTCTGCGTCAAGTACACCCTGGTAATTTCATTCTCACTTCTACCTTGTCAGAGTCCAGGTTCAGATTCCATCAAGTTTAAGACATATACCAATGTCACAGAAAGTCAAAAATGTGGAAAAGGTGCAGTTTATAATCAATAAAAATAAGCATCCGAGCTGTCATACATTAACGTGGTCAAGCAGAGTAAGTTTTGACACTGTCCTTCAGTCATTAAAGAGAAACTGCTGACTAATTTAACCTCTGTGTCTATATGACTTTTCCTTTCATCACAAAACCAGCCTTTCTGCCTGTTTGCCATTGTTACTCCCAGACTTTGTCAGCCATATAACAGTGGCTCATTCAATGTATTTCAAAGAAATGAAAGAATGCCAAGCAATTAATAATTTAACATGTTAATTCTGAGTGCACTTTGTAAAACCCTCACCTCTCTCAAAAAGGAATGAACATTTTTAATACCAAGTAGTAAAATACATAATAGAAAAATCTAATATACAGTTTGAGAATCCAGACTCTGTAACTTCCTCTTTAAGACTTTGAGATAGATGTGCTTCAGAATTCATAATTTTATTTTAATTTATGAAGATAACGTCATATGTATAGCTTATCCTATATAACCTTAATAGAGTCTGTAATCAAAATTTTCAATATATCTGCACTAAAATGTATGAATCGTATTGCAATAAAGGGCAAAGGCTATAAAAAGCTCCACTTACATTCAGGCTGAATTTTGCCACCAAACAGGTCACACCTGGCAAGCTTCACCAGCAAGTGAATTACACAAATCTTTCAGTTTTCCAAACTAATGGAACTCAGATTGCGGATATGAGGTTGTAACAAGAAATTAAGAGTTTTCAGATATGTTAGAAAGCAAATGGTATTTTAGGAGGATGGGGAAAGTGGCAGGTTCTCTCCGTTCCCAAGTAGTCACATCTCATTGAAGGAGTGGATGCCATCTGCACCTGGTTATATCTGGCAGTAAATCCCAGTAGGTGATGGTGTATGATGTTTCTCCCACATTCTTAAATTCAACTCAGTTATTTTGTTGAGAGTTACTGCATCTATGTTTATCAGTTATATTCACCTGAAGTTTCTTGTTTTTTGTGCTGTTGTTGTGGATGTTGTTGTTTGTGAAAATCCTTGTCTCTTTTTAGTATCAGAATAATGCTGATCTCATAAAATACGTTGAGGAAAATTCTTTCCTGTTCAATTTTTGGAAGTTTTAGAAGATTGATTAAATCTTCTTTGAAAGCCTGGCAACTAATTTGTGACACAGGAGCTGAGAGCATTTAACACTAGAAGAAATGTCTCTTGAATAAATGGTGTTTGGGAAAATGGAGCACTATGTGCCAAGTTAACAACAGACCACTATATTACACCATACACCAAAAGTCTATTCAAAGTGGGCTAAAAACTTGAATACAAAAGTTGAAACCACAAAACATGTAGAAAAAAATATAGCTGGTGTGCTCTTTCATAGTGGCACTAATGTTCTCAGTGGATTGGTCTCCAACAGCAAGGGAATAAAAGGGAAAATGGATAAATGGAACTACATCAGAATAAAAAGCTTCTGCCAGCTAAAGAAACCATTGTCAAAACAATAAGTCAAAACACTGAAGGAAGAAGATATTTGCAAATCACTTACTGGACAAAATTAATTACCAACTGATTTTTAAAGTGGAAAGACAACGGAAATGGATATTTCATCAAAGACATACATATGGCAACAAGCACATGAAAAAGACGTTGATCATCACTTATCAGGAGGGAAATGCAAATCAAAACACTAATGAAACACCACTAAATATCTATTTAAAAAGTTATTATTCAAAAGACAAGAAGAAACCATTTTGGAGAGGATGTGGAGAGGAAGAAACATTTGTACAATATTTGTGGAAAAACAAATTGGTGCAGTTACCATGGAAAGTAGTATTTAAAAAAAGGAATGAAAATATCATATGATCCAGCTATTCCACTTTTGGCTATTTATCTAAAGAACACAAAAACTCATTTGAGGAGATAAACACAATCCCATGTTCATTGCAGTATTATTCACAATAGCCAAGATATAGAAACAACAACCTAAGTGCCGGCCAACAGCTAAATGGACAAAGAAGCAGTATGTGGACAAAATGAAGTATTACTAAGCAACAAGAAAAGATGAAATGTTGCCGTTTACAGCAGCAAAATGGAACTATGCTAAGGGGGATTATGCTAAGTGGAATGTCAGGAAGAGAAAGACAAATACTGCATATTTCACTGCATATGGAATATAAAGAAACAAAACAAAGAAGCAAAACAAGGCAATGTCTTAGATTCTGACAAGAGAATAGTATTTACCAGAAAGGAAGGTATTAGGTGGAGGGGGCCTGGGTAGACGAGAGAGTCAATAGCAGGGCATTCAATGGAAACTAGATTTTTGGTGATGATCATAATGTGGCATATACAGATGTCAAAATACAAACTTGCATAGCTGTAGACAATGATGTAATATATATATACATATATGTGTATAGACATGTATGTATGTACACATGCATGCACACACATATAGGTGTATATATGTATATATACAAATTAATGTATACATGTGCAATCAATTTTTTAAAAGTTGCACAGCTGGAAGTTATACAATATTATAAACCAAGGTCATCTCAGTTAAAAAAATGTTAATGGATGGGGGAAGATGGGAGAAAATATCTAAGAAGTTTCACTGTAACGAAATTGGTATTAGACAAGCTTCCAGATAGGCCAACAGAGCTCCAGAATGAAAGTCTCAGACTATCTTATTATCTACTTATGTACCTATTTACTGACCTTCCTACCTGGGCACATAATCTTTTCTCTGGCTTGTCTTCTCATTTGTTTATTATGCTGTCATAAAGCTAATTTTCCTAAAAAAAAATGACATTTGTACAGATAGAATTTTAAATGAAAAAGTTGTTGTTACAGTTTTATTTTCAACTCTTCTTGTCAACACTTCTCCTTAATGTTGACTATATTTAGTGAAACTTCCTTTGTAAGTGTGTGACGACCCTTTAGATATACCTATCCCTATTAATATTAACAATTAATGTTTGAAGTATGATTCCAAAAGACTTGTCACGTCAAAAGTGTTTTATTTGTTTGAAGTGTCAAGTCCTTCTTTAATTGCTGACATCACAAAATAACTACAATGATTCCAAAAAGCAACATAAAAACCATTCCAAAAGCATTATGCAATTTTCAAATATAGAATTTTTAATTATAAATACTCTAATAGATGCCAAGTGTAGAGTGTAGAGATATTTGAAATGCAGTTTATTCAATACCTTTGAGTGAATTTTTTAAAAATTTTAAAAGGAAACTTATCATGGCAAAATAAGCTCAATCTCCTAAAAGACAAAGAAATGCAAACAATCCATATGCATAAGTCTCATAGCCGCATAAAAATCATTGCATCACTGATGATTGCCATGCAGTGGGGTGGATGGGTGGGAAGGTGGAGGGAAGGGGGCTGGATTTGATAATGTTTCTTTTGAATGTACCAGTCATACACAATTACACAGTGATGCATCATGAATCTTCCATCTTCCAGCGTTATTTTTTTTCTCAGTTATTTTCTTAAATTAGATCTTTGTTCTTTGTTTTCCTTTTTTTTTAAGGCCACCACGGACTCAAGCGATCCCCATTCTCAGTATCCCAGATAGCTGGGATTACAGGCACGCACCACTGCGTCTAGCTATTTTTGGGGACCAGGTGTTGCTAATTTGTCTCCGGCGGGTCTTGAACCCGCGGATTCAAGTGATTCCTGGTCTCGGCCTCACTCCTACGCTGCGATTAAAGGCATGCGCCATTGTGCCCGGCCCTTGTTTTCCTATTTCTGTCTCCCTCAAGGTTGCCACACTTTGCAGAGAAAGCTGGCTTTGCAGTAGGTCCCTGATAGAGGCCGCTGTGACTGATACAGAGCATGCGACATAGCTTCCCTGGGACCGAAGATGATTCCCAGCATGTTGTCTTAGAGAGGGAGGACTGGAACCATCATACACTACATATATGTCTCTCACCAGCACATCAAGAAACCAGGTCTGGGGATTCAAACTGCGACAGTGCCTCCACAGGGAGGATGCTATTGCCATTCCTTGTTTCATACTCCTAACTGCTGCTGGGTGCTGCCATATTTCTCATGTCACCAAGGGAAGACATTGATGGGCGAGAAGCCAGTCCGCTGTGAACTTAAAGGCTTGGACTAAAGCTTGACTTGCAGATTCATTCTGCTGATCACACTTCCTTTCCAAACACTGGGGAGCTGAGAGATTTACAGAAAGATAAGAGGGTGATTTTATGAATAAATCATGGAGTGACTGATAGATACAGAGATATACATAGATAACATTCATAGAATGATACACCATAGGTCATCAGTTTAGAGTGAAAATATCAAGTTTTATAAAATAAATGTAAAAAAATAAATATTTATATATAAATTTACATCCATGTCTAATTTACATATTATATTATACATGTATATATAATATTATATATGATTCATATTACATTTATATATGATTTATATAAAATTTATGTTTTATATATAAATTTTATGTAGATTTATATATGTTTATATTTTATATATTATATATAAATATATGTTTATATATACTATATATATGAATATATCTATATGGGTTAGCTGGAAGAAAAAATAAATTGAAATGAAAAGCAATTAATTTCTTTTCATGTGAATACTGGATGATCGAAATACTTTTGGAGAGGTCATTTCCAAGATGGAAGTACACAGAGAAAACACCCTCATTTTTGCAAAAGCAATTATGGTCTTAATTAAGAAATTATAGATTTTTATATAAATTAGTTAAAATATATATTATATAGCTATACATAAATATATACTTATATTTTATATATTGCATATGAATATATACTTCTATGTGACATATATTTATATATTATATTTTAAATATATATTCCCATGAAGAAAAATTAATTGCTTTTCATTTCAATTTATTTTTTTCTCCCAGCTAACCCAATTTTTCTACTTAATGTCACAGACTCATGTTTCACAGACGATCAGCTGAGGGGAAAGCTTAATAACCAGATAGAAATGAAAGGATTAAGAGCGGACCATTATCTTCAAGTTGGCTGGCTTTACACCAACTTTCCCTCAGCCTTGTCATCTGTAAAGTGAAAGTTGTGAGAATTAAAGGACAATGTGCAAATCAAGCACGTACGACATCTGATAAACATTACAGTGCTTGCATCAAAATAACATGCAGAAATGATCATCTGAAAGATTTAGATAACAAAATTGTTTCATTTGTCAGCAATTCTTACTAGATCTGCACTGAATTATTACAGTGGTTCTCCAGGGAGAAAAGTATTGATTGCCAGGCCTCCAGATTCTTCTAATAACAAGACTTTCTTGAAGTTGAATAATGCTCTAGAGTTAAAAATGCCCCATGCCTCTTGATCTGAACACCACAGTCCAAACTTCTCTGCAATCACTTTATTTAGCCACAACATGGTCCGACAAAATGCCTAATGGTACATTATCCAAGAGCTACTCGTAAATAGACTACCTAAGAAGCAACACATTTTCCTATATGGACACCATAAAAATAGTAATTCTGACCATCTGAGAAGAATAATAAGCCTTACAGGCCAAGTATTTTGCCTCGGAAAGCCTGGATTTGCTGGGGGTTAGACTGAGGATAAGAGAGTTGAAAAACGACCTGCCTTCCAGAAGGAAAACTGTACCTTGACAAGAAGCAGCCCAAAGCTGAAGCCAGCAATTAGCTGTTCAGAGCAGAGGATGGGTTTCCTGATGGCTTCCTTAGGAGTTCTGCCTCTTAACTGACTGAAAGGACCCACATCTCCTGCTGCTGAACAGACTTATCAAAGCCAGATTAAAGATGCTGCGGATTCTACTCCTAGGACCTGCAGGTTCGAAGTAGCGTTTTGTGCCCTGCTGTTGCTCAGCTGGGTTTGCTCGACGAGCTAGGAGCACTCTGTCCTATAATTAGATCGACTTCCCGTACAAGTAAAGCATCACGCAGTGTGCGTGCGTGTACGAGGAAAGCTGGGTTTGTTCTTCGACAGCAGTGATCAAGGAGTTAGTTCCGTTAGAGCAACTGTGCAGATCACAGGTGTGGGGGCATCAATCATATCAACAAGGGCAATGACCGTGACTCTGGAATCACAGCTGGAATGGCGCAGACCTAAGTGTCCTTTGATACCTGCTGATGGACGAGTGGAGAAATGAATAAGGCCAAGCTTTGAAAGGAGGGACGTTCGGCAGGAAACAGAAGATTCGGAGGGTGTGTGGAAAGGAACAGAGGACTAGGATGGAATATGTTAGTGTAACTGTACATGGTACCAAAAAGTACCGGACGGTGACCATCCAAGTAATTCAACACCATGTATTAGCCACCTGTGTCATTCACTAGTTCCACACTTCAGTCCTATTTGTAATTCCTTCACAATGTGCCCTATTCCAGGACCTGAGTGAGCTGTTGCTTTCTAATGAATCCTAAATAGATTCACCTTTTTAAAATGAACCAACATCTACACAAATTAACTGTCAAATCATGGTTCTGATGTCCTATGGGAGCTTCTTAAACTTTACTAGATGCACAAGTCACCTGGGGTAAAGCTAAAAGGCAGAGTGACACAGCAGGTCTGGCTAGGACCTGTTCTACGTGCCCAGGTGAGGCTGAGAAACACACCTGCATGATCAAGAATTAATTTCTAAGTGTACAAATACTCCTGTAAACACTGAAGGAGCAAGGTTTTCAATTGATCTTTATATTGTAGGAAAACATCTCATCTACACCCATCATAATCAGTTGAAAAGTATAAATGAAGACATTCTGCTGGCATTAAAAAAATTATTTTAAGTATCCATTGCTTTCAAGGAATTCACTGTCAGGAAGGAAGATGTCATGTAAGAAGTCAGGATATTATGTGCTCTGGGTTATTCCAGAAACTCTGTACAGGACACTCTGAGAAAACGCCATGAAGGTAAGCAAGGGCATGGAAGGAGCATGTTTGAGCACAGGGGAGGATGGGAGAAGCTTTCTCAGGGCAGTCCAGCATGGAGACTGTCTCCTCCTGTCACCCGGTTATGAAGGCGCTACCCAACATTGCCAGTAGCCACGGGCACTTAGGACTCTCCTTCACAACTTCTCCACAGCACAGGGAAGGGACATCTGTGTGAGGTCATCTGGGGAACGTGGCACTGGAGAATTTTATTTTCTACCTAGAAGTTTCCTTCTCTCATCCTTCTTCCTGGATGGGGCAGCTTATTTTAATTCATAGACATATCTGTTAGCGTATTTATAGCCATATACCAAGAATTTTGAGCATAATTTCCAACAAAATAGATTTTCCCCTCTCCCAATTTTCTCTCCCATTATTATTGCAGGTAAGGGTGTAGTGGGGGGTTGGCATGAAGGCCCTGTAGTTCTCTAGTTTTGGCTCTCAGACTAGTTCTTATCAGTAACCTTGCAGTTCGCATACTTTGCTATAAACAGTAATGGCCCACAAAGATGGCCACATTCCAACTCACAGAATCCATGGAGATGTTAGGTTGCTGTCCGTGAAAGAAACTTTCACAACAAAAAGAAAAGACACCCTACCAAATCAGAGACGATATCCGCACATTATACAAGACATTAATATCCAAACTCCAGAAAGAACCCATAAAAGGCAACAAAACCAACAAAACACACACACAAAATTAAAAAATAGGCAGAGGATCTGACGCTACCTCTCTAAAGAAGACATAAAAATGGCCAAAAAAAAGGCAGATGCATGATTAAAGAATTCATCACCATCTCCTATCATTAGGGAAATGCAAATCAAAACAACAGAGATAGCATCTCACACCTGCAAGAATGGCTGTTACTCAAAAGACAAGATATGGGATGTGGCTGAGATGTGGAGAGAAGGGAGTCTGTACACAGTTGGCTGGAACATAAATTGCTGCAGTCATATGTGGAAAGTAATATGAAGATTTCTCAAAAAATTAAAAATGGAAATTTCATGACCCAATTATCCCACTTCGAAGTATTCTCTTGAAAAGCACAAAACACTAAAGATTTTTGAGCAAGCCCCAATATTTGTTGCAGAACTATCTATAATTAGAACTGAAAACAACCGAAATGTCATTGGTAAACAAATGGAGAAAGAAGATGTGGTATCTGTATACACTGGAATATCATTCAGCAATAAGAAAAGATAAAATTCTCCCATTTGCAACATGAATGGATCTAGAGGGACTTATGTTTAGTGAAATAAGCCAGATGGAAAAAAGACAAATAATATCATTTCATTCATATGTGATGTATAGAGAAAACAAATAGATGAACTAAAGAAACAAGAAACGAAATCAATTTTAGATGACAAAAACTAAATAGTGATTTCTAGAAAGACAGGGGACAAGGGTAGAAAAGGGTACAAAGGAATAAAGGTTAGAGCTGGACATTTAATTGTGAACTTAATGTAGTAAATACACTTACTATTCTTAGTGAGGCTTGGTCGAAAATGAAATTATGTTACAATGCAAGGATTTTTCACTAAAAAGGAAACAACTAGAAAGTACTGTCATTTTCTCTCAGACCTAAATACTCAAGCTCTCAAGCAGCCGTTACAGCTCTTACAGTAAAATTGCTTTACAGCCTGTTACATGGTGAAAAGTAGAAAAAATTCTTGTGGCAAAGGATTTATGATGGATGTACAGGATATGGTATGACTCTATTCACAAGAAGTATCCGAAAAGAGGCAAACACATAAAGACAAATAACAGATTTGGGGTCACCCTGGTTGGTGGGTAAGAACGGCAAATGAGGTGGTAATTTCTTTTTGGGGTCCCTATAGAAAGTGTGTGTTCTAAAATTAGATTCTGGTGATGTTATGCAACTCAGCAAATGTGCTCAAATTGTTGAATTATAGGCTTAAAATGGGTGGTTTTAAGACATGTAAATTATATTGCAATGAAATTATTTTTTTTTCTTTTCTTTTTTTTTTTTTTGAGACTAGGTCTCGCTATGTTGCCCAAGGTAGTCCCAATTCCACAGACTCAAGCGATCCCCAGCCTCAGCCTCCCAAGTAGCTGGGATAACAAGTGCCCTCCACCGCGTCTGGCTGCTTTTTGGAGAACAGGTCTTGCCATATGTTGTCCGGGGTAGTCTCGAACCCCTGAACTCAAGCGATCCCTGGCCTCTTGCATCCCAGTGCTTGGATTACAGGCATGCACCACCACCTCCGGCCAGCAATAAAATTCTTGATTTAAAAAAATGAAGAGGTAGACAACTTCTAAAGGAATTTCATAGGTGCACATACACTGAACACATCTCACCCAAAAATAAGGTCTTTCTAAATAGAAGATTCCAACAGGATAAGCTAAATAGTCTGTTCTGCCTGGAAGCAAAGGAGAGGAATGTTGTTTTGGGAGTTGACCAGCCTGATTTCTAAAAATTCACCAAGAATAGTTGCACTAAGGCGACAAAGATCGGGTAGAATTAGATTGTGGTGGGTCTGAAACTTTGGAAAAACAGGAATCTGATCTCATTCCTTAACAGATGAGGAGCCCTGGAATGTATCTCACCAGAAAAGTTTTTTTTTAAAAGTCTTGTTTTCTCATTTGTGAAATGATTTGAAAGAAATTGGACAGAGTGACTCAGGACAGGGTTTGCATTGCCATTTCAGGTCCTTCCCCTTCCACTAGGTGGCACTAGAACTCAAAATCAGGACTGCGGGACTGACTGAAGCTTTATTGTAGGATGACTTGGAATAAAAGATGTGTGATGTGCTGTGGCCATATCAAAAGTATTTTTATGGCCGATTGCTCATCATTCATACCGGAGGGTTTTTTTTTTTCCTAGCAGTTAACAATATTTAGCTTAATAGACTGTAAATTTCTAAATAAGAGTATCTGGGGATCACACGCTTGTAGAGGATTATTGACCAGCACAATAAGGCAGATCTAGTAGAAAATGCCAAGGGCAGGCTGTCAGTGGATGCAGTGGAATGTATTTGACTCCTGGTGGTTTTAAGAAGGGCTGAACTGTCTTAATTCACAGGACAGGGGAGATTTTCAGGTGACCGATTGAGTCATCTCCAGTTAGATATGGAAGGCTGAGCTAATGTATCAATGCATTCTTCAGGAAAGAAATCTGAGTGCTCAGTACTTTATTCCTCCTTCCTTTCTGAAAGCATTTCCTCAGTCTAAACCAGTCCCAAGAAAGACAGTTCCTCGGTGCCACATTTTTGGATTGACACTTTTCTTTCTTAGAGCCCTGAATTCTGCCTTTGTTTTGTCTTTGTTAAAGGTTGGGGGGGAAGTCAATTTTTCAGTATATTCGAAAGTTTGTTTTCCCACAAATCTACCCAGAAAACAATAACTTCTGGCACTTGGAAATCTGTGTGTAGTGACAAATTATCCATAAATCAAGATCCCATAAATCAAGATATGTAAATATCTCAGACTACTTTGTTTGATTCAAAGAATCAAAAGGCAAATGGCATAATGCCTGAATCACAGGTAAGTGGGCATGTGGCATTTTCCCCTAAATGCTTCAAAATGAAATTTGAAGAAACACAAAGTTAGTGGATATGTCACAAAGGGGGAATTGTTTAAAGATAAAAGGACTTTTGTCTAAAGACCATAGCTAATGTTGCCCTGATTCTAGAGCAAAGAAAAAAAAATGTATGAAGTCTGCTTGATTTTGTTTACTTGAAAATTTGATGCTTCTGTTTTTCTTAACCTGCCTCTTGTAAAATAGCTAGTTAGCAAAGAGAAGCAAAAATAGATGGTAAAACTTAGGGACTTGGATAAATATTTAATGACCTGGAGTAATTAGCTGGAAGATGTTTAATCATTAATCTGTCTGAGTCATCAGAAGCATTTGAGTCTATCTACAAAATATTGCACTAATTATGAGTGTATATGTTTTATCAAAATGAAAATGAATAGATGATGAGAATCAACATCTTCCAAAATTAAAACATGGAACAAGTCTGTTTGGTCTGATCTATTTGAGATAAAGAGAATGGCACTTCTCTTTATCTTATCTAATAAGAAAAGTTGTATAAATTCCATCTGTGTGTGGAACCAAAAGGTCCAACTTCTTGGGTAGAGAGGCAAAGAAGTGGCAAGTTTGTTTTTTTGGTTTTGGTTTATTTTAGGGAATGGGGGTGGGAGGAGGCAAAACAAAAACATCTCATTATTAAAGTATTTGTTGAACAATTAGGGTTCTTTCAAAGGACTTAAAGAGGGAAAAATGTCCTTTAACATAATGCTAAGTTTTGCAATTTATGGCTGTGTTCTTCCACAGGGTGTTTTCCAATGCAATTTTATTACAGGCTCTAAATTATACGTTCCCAGGAAAGGTCTGTCTTTAAACTTTTAGGTCAGAATTGTTCAGATCTTTTCACACTGAATCAATCAGGGTTAAAGCTGGCAAAATCCTTGGCAGCCTTGTAAATCTTTCAAAAGATGTTATCCAATTACCCTTCATGGGCCACAGGATCCTACAACGTGACTATTTCCTTCTCCACGAGGAATTAAGTGCTCGTGAAAGGTTAGAAAGCATCAGAGTTGAAAAGTACAGTTCTGCATTTTTCCTCCAGTTCACATGGTGAGATCGACTTAGACATGTGGATCTAAACAGGGACCCCCGCATCACTGAATTTTATTTTAAATTACAAATAATGCCAGACTAATTGCTTTCCAAAAGTTCATTTTGAACACATGTTAAGAATTTAGCATCAAGTTAGATCCCCAATGGAAAGCACAAAAAAATCACGATGGCCCTCCCTTGAAAGACAAATTTTTAGCCACTTTCAAAAAAATACACATGGCACTGGAAAAGAAAATAACAAAATGATAAATGTATTTCTTCGGTTTGGTTTTTGATCTCCTTTTAAAAAAAATGGTCTTATTTTCCATTAAAAAAAAAAAACATATTAATCTCTGTTCATTCTTCTTCCTCTGGGTTGCCAATATAGAATACTAATAAAAGGCTAAGGAGACGTTCAATTTATATGAAAGCCTATTTCATGCCACTTGGTTTCAAAGGAACAAATAATCACAAGCAGGATCACTTTGAAATAATTTTTCAAGGAAAAAATGAGAGCATTTCCACACAGAATTTAAAAAAGCAATGCTCTCCTTTGTGATGTAAAAAGCCTAGGGAGGCTGTGGGATTGTAGCTGCACCTTTGACCTCAAGGCCTCTGGAGTCATTCACTTGTCATGACCTTTGACCTTTGGCAAATCACGACCCTGACTATCTGTTTTGCTTGATTTTTACTACCTATGACAAAAGATCTTTCCTCCTCTGGAATACATAAGCAGAAGTCATATAAGTGTTTGAAAACAGGTTGTCAACCCACAGTTTGGCAAAGAGAGGGTAAATACTAAACAAAACGAAACAAAACAAAAACAAAAACATAAACCCACCGCAAGAAGGAAAATGCTCAAACATTTAAAGTGTCCTCCAGAGCAATAGATTGATTTCAGGGGCTACTGTGTGAGCACTTGGCCACATACATTCCCTCTTTTAAAATCTTTGTTTTCTTTGATTTAAAATGTGCTACAGCCAGAGAGAGGTAGGAAGGTCAGTGCTTTTATAAATTGTGCTTCTGATTCTTTGCAGACCAGTCATTAAAAATTGCAGACATCCCCCTGCAGTTTTGTGTTCATCAACACGTCCTTTTAACCACTATCTAGATTGCTTCCATCTCCGTAGAAATGCAATTCCTCTTATCAGGATTGTGAGTGAAAGGTGAATACATGTAAACATCAGTAATAAAATGTAGTATTGAAGCCAACCCAGACAAGACAGCTGGGCAATTCATAGTCAAAAAAACATTGCTAGAGAAGGCTTCTAGATGGAATATTCAGTGACTTCTCAAATACACATCTCAGTCCCAAATGTCACCAACTCTCTATGATATCCACTGTTAAGAATCCAGTCCCCATTGCTCATGGGTGGGGATCAACTGAACTTTGCACAGGATTTTCTTTCTAGTCCTCTAGTCTGCTTGCTTGTTTTAAATAAAAATTAGGTGGTGGGGAGCAGAAAACTTAAAAGATGAGGATAAATGAAACGTTTCTAGAACTCAATAGAACAAAAGGCTAAATGAGTTTTTTTTCACCCAGAAAGAAGAAAACGTCTTGAATCCTATGGAGAGCTGGGAGACCGAGCAGAGGAAGAGGGCTGGAGGTTCATCTCCTAGTGATTTCTTTCCAAGATGGTGTGAAAGCTGCTTTGAGTCAAATAGATGCCATCTTGTCTCCAGGCCACCATATTGTAATCCCAACTCAAGGATTAGGTGAGTATAAGAAAAAACAAAAATAATTGAAACACTTGTACATCTAATGAGGGTGACAAAAGGACTCCATGTATGAAATGTTTAAAGAATTCGCCCACCAACCATGGGCAGACAAATGGACTTGGGAAGCAATTCAAATGTGTCACCACACTGCTCTCCCCTCTGCCTGTCTGGCCCTTTAAAAATCCCCTCTACCCTGACCCTGGTTCACATACCTTGGAAATGCCCCTTGATCATGCACTGAATCGCAATTCCTTTTCTCAAATAAACCACTTTTCTGATTACATTAGAGTCTGATTATTTTTCAGGTCAACAGTCTCCAAGCTACAAGCATAGACCATCTTTCAGTTCCTTGAACAAATGTTCTTTCTCATCTCAGGGTGTTTGCACCCGGTGCACCTAATCCTGTAATTTTTTTTTCCCCCATCACATCCTACCCTGGGTAACTAACTCTTCCTCTCTGCTCATCTCAACTGCATTTCCCAGGGACTTCTTCCCAACCTTCCTGAGTAGGTCATGACCCATCTATGAGCTTTCATTGCCTTCTTCAGAAAAGTTCTTGCAATTAAGGTCATCGAGGCTTTTAAATTTTCACTTTGTTCTGCATCCCTATCATAGAGCACATAGTAGACACTGACCAAATAGCTGTCAGCTGACTGAATAAATGAAATAACACTTACCTAAAATACAGTCTCTCTTTCAGATGACTATTTGTTCACCGAGTGATGTTGTCATGATCTCCACCATGTACTTGCTTTCCATGAGCATTAGGTCAGCAGAGCATTACAGTATGTTTATCAGGCATGCTTCTATTGTCAGCTGTCTATGGACTATTGGAGAAACCACCAATGTCCTGGACCCCACTGCCAATGTTTCTTATTCCAAACCTGTGAACCCTGTATAAGGCACCACTTTAGTTCTTATATCATAAAATTTTCAGTAAGCATTTGTAAATTCACACGACACATTTTGGAATTTAATCATTTGGAGAAAGGGAAGTACGCCATTGATCAATTTATTGCCTCTAATTTCCAAACTCACCCTTCATTTCCCCACTTGGTGATACTGGAGTTGGAACCCTGAGGATGTCTTCTTTGCCAGCTGGCACCATGTTCAGCTTTGTCAGCAGAGAGTGTCAGTGGCAGGTGAGGGGGTGGGGGGGGAGAGAACAGGGACCTAGGAAGAGATTCCTTCTGATTGCATTGCTTCCTCTCCCCTTGCTTCCAGGGGTACCTGCTGGTGTGAATACAGGAGCTACAGGAGGTCTCAACATACCTGACCTTTCATCAAAATTTTCAGGGACCCCAGGGGAGACCTTAAGAATCCCAGTCCCTGCTGAGGTTCCCTATAAACCAGCCAGGTGGAAACCCAGGGATACCCTCCCCACTGAAGTGTGAAGTCTCCATTTTGGAGAAGGTGCCAGGGTTTTCCTTTACTGGACTTTCTCAGTCTTGAAGTGTACTCTGAGTGGCCTTGCATCGTCTCTCAGCGAATACTCACCTGCTACCTGTTAATAAGGCCCTTTAAGTGTTCCCTTTTCAAATTACTGGTGTGTATTCTAGTTCCTTCCGGAACTCTGCCTGGTACAGTAGATCACGAGTAAAATGTCTGAACACACACACACACACACACACACACACACACACAGAGTTCAAGAAAGCCTGCCCTGCTAGATGAAAAATGTTAGCCAGCAGAGCTTTTTAAGGACCCACTGTAATGTTCAGAAACTAAGAAGCAGAATCTTGCTGCTGAACAAGGTCCTGGAGGTCACCTAGGTCCTGGTTCCCCACTTGAAGAATCTCGGTCACAGAGAGGTTAAGTGACTTCATTTACTGGGTGGCAGAGTGGATGGAGGGAGGCCCCCGGGCCTGCCTGACTGGTGGCAGGCCCTCTGCAAAGCGCCCCCTCCCCGCTGAGGGCACTCCCCAGGAGTTTC